>NCQU01078306.1:2724-15384 GCA_002740485.1 Pereskia humboldtii | reverse complement strand
GAGCCTTGTCAAGTGAAGCGTAAACACCAAATCCAAAGCTTCATCCTTGAAAGCATGAATCATCCAATACTGATCATCGCATCATATCTCTTTGCACAAACGATATCAAATCAAGTAATTGATTAATTTAGCCATGGCCTAAAACAGGTATAATGGAGACGCTAAGGTTTTCAATAGGGAATCAAGTCATGTTCAAATAACAGCATGCTTTACTACTATTGGAGTCTGGAGACCCAGTAATTGCTGTCTTGTTGCTAACAATGGTATGCTATGCCGTTTGAGGAGAGAGATTGGTAGATAAAAGGAAAAGAGGCAAAGATATGGGTGATGGAACTTGGAAAATTTCCCTTTTTTTCCTTAGTGTTGATGTTGTTCTCTACAATATTTTTAATTATCATCTAAAGCATGTCGGATCTTTGTTCAGACGTCTAAAAGCCCGCTGACACCAGAAAAGCACGGACATGAGATGGTTCAATCTTTTAAAACAGACGTGGGAAAACCCCTGCATCTGCTCATGGTCCAGTCATGGACCAATGTTTGCTTTCTGAAATCCCCTGGAGTAAGTGTTGTAGGACTTGTAGAGTATCAGGCAACTATAGAACTCAAGAAGACTTTTCTATATTTCTAATCTATAACATGCTGTACCGCACGAATACAGTGGACATCATCACCCATAGTAACACAATGAAAGGCCCCCTCATACATAGAAAATGTGCAAACAATGCAGCAGGCTGACAAGCCACATCCCGAAACTGCTACAACTCTGAAAAAATATTCAAATCTGGTGTAAGTTGACAGCACCGGTATTTTCAGCTCAGCACATATATAAGCACATAACAAGTATATTAAGAAAATAAAAAATAAAAATAAATATATAGACAAATGTGCTAATAAGCAAGACTATTTAAATAGCAAAATCCAAACGGATGCGGAGGATGCTTGCAGCCGGCAGCGACATTCGAAAAGATCCTCAAATAGCAGCATATGAAACCAAAAATGTATGGAATTCATGGAACTACATGACCATTGAAAAGGACAAGTGACTGACATACGTTTTCCCTTGACTTCTGAAGAACCTGATCCAGAATGCCGCTTCATTTTCAAAATGAAAGCTAGTTCACGTAATCTAGATCTGATTTCCTTCCTAACATTTGCACTTTTGCCACTTTGATATGGGATTGCAATCTTTTGAGGAATCCAGTAATAAGATTTCAACCAATTGAGTGCCTGGAAACATTAATTCAGAATTAACATAAAAGATCGTACACCCATTACATGGCTGCCACCATAAACATTCCCGGAAAACATGAAGAAGTACCTGAGATCCTAAACAAGAACCAGTGTAGATAGTTTATTACCACATAATGATGCTCATGATTTACAGTCATATACTACTACAGTAAAAGCACTAGCACGATGCTATAAGGGGTTTTCAAGCTGAAATAAATCAAAACTAAGCATGGCCAAACCACCAAAATCTTCCTGAAAAGATCCAGATTATTTTTTATCAAGTTAAATGGCCAACTTGCCAGGGAAAATTTTATAAAACATAGTAGGAATTGAACACAGTTCATCTCTCTGGTTTATTTGAGCACCAAACTATCACAAAGCATACAACAAGAGTTACCAAACAAGGATTGCACAAAGCAAGCACCAGACAAATGAAGAGAGACATACCGTAACTGAGGCCAAACGAAGCAACCGAAGAGAAGGAAGATCACGGTGTGAACCCTCTAGTTAAGGAGAACAAACAAAGTTAGACTTCACTACAGGAGATGGTATAATCCACCACAACACAGTATACAGGCTAAAACATCAAAGAACAATTTGTTGAGCTATAGCTCCACCATTGATTAGCATCCATAACCAGCTTTCAGAATTGGTCCAACACAACAAGAAATACAGAAATTACTAGAAATACAGAAATTACTCAAATATAAAATGCGCGCAAGTTGGAGAACTCATTATGAGGTTTCTTACCATGACGTATATCAATCAGCATACGTGGTATGCCAATTGCAGCAGCTGCCTCAGCTATTGAAACCTCTCTTTTCTTACGTGTCTTTTCTATAACACCGTTCACAAGCCTTTAGAATATCATATTAAAAAATGTAAGCCAACTAGTACGCAAGGTGTCCACTTCATAAGATTATGCAACAGAAAGTAAGATTTCCAGTAAACACTATGAAGACTGTTCACTATCAAATAGCACATGACATATACCAAGTAGCTATTGGCCAAGAAAAAGAATGTATAACACTGCGATAAACCCTAATCAGACACCAAAAAAGAAAACTTTGTTGAAACTTGCAAATTCCGTGCACAATGGTCGCCATGAAAGTGTGCCCCGGACAACTCATTGATATCTAAATGTTCAAATCCAACATTCCCGTGTCTGAGATTATTCAAAAGGCAGTGCCTCTTTCAAGCCTCATATCCATATGTCTCAGTATTCATGGGAGTACAACAACATCACATCCACATAGAATTGAATGCACCCCACATCAAATACTCTCCAATCGTCCAGTGAACCTGACGAAACGATCCTCAGATGATGCAAGTGGTTAAGACAGAAGAACTTATACCACCTAGGCACCTCCGACCACTTCCCGAAAGAAAGGGTTCGGATGAGGGGTTTAACAAAGAGATTGAAAATCTATTTTGATTCCAAAGCTTTTTTACATGCAATGAAAATGAAAACAACTTGAAAAACCCTGCACAATAATAAACTGAGGTTTGAAAATAAAAAGATGGGATTTGCCCTCGTAATAGCAAGCTAACAAAATTTAAGAAAGAATTGGAACAGTAGCAACCTGAATTATTAGTACCAAAAACAGATGGAGCCAGATGTTTTGCAGTCAAAGTACAGTATATACTTCAAAAATAGCATGGGATGTGTAATAACAGGTATGTAAGATGAATACAACTATGATCCATGGTTAGCCCACCAAGCATTCCCTTTACTCACCTCATAATGGCCATAGTGTAAAGCATGGAGAGCATTTCCTCAGAATCTGATACTCCAGCAGTCAAATCCACCCTACATTCCCCCACAACAAATTAGCAATCATAAGCATTATAATAGATGCTAAAGAAATATCAACACAATGCAACATTCAGTAAGCTTCATTTCTCCTGGTGTACAATAATTACCTAAAATGTGGGTCTTTTTGTTGTATTTCGATAATCGAAGCCGTAACTTCGATTACAACTGGTAAACATCCTCTGCTCCGCCATGCTGCTATCTGCCAGAAAATCAAAAATGATAACAGAAAGCCGATTTCTTCAATGAAAGTTGCTCCAGACAAAAATTAATTGCTCATCGAATATCATGGTAGAACGAGAAATTAGGAATTATGGAAAATTCATACTCTACGTAGAGCTTTGGCCACTGAATCAGGAGAAGATGAGAAAAGAGATTGTCTGACGAAGTCCCATTCATCCCAATTCAGCCATGGCACCAATTTGTGATTCTCGTCGAGGTTGGTAGCTGTCTCCTTAAACCCTAATAGCGACTCCATCGAGGAAGAATATCTTGAAGATTGAATGTAAATCGAAGGCTCCAAACTGAGGCCGGTCAGCCGAAACAATCGTAAACCGTAACCCTAAAATCCCGCCCCCTTCGGCCTCTTCTTTTTCTTTCCCTGGCGAAAACAAAATTGTCTCGTGACCAATATGCCCTTCCGCTTAACAAAACAAAATACTCCCGCTCATTTGCTATTTTGTTTTCTTATTTTTTACTGTATTTACTATACCACTATTTTTATTTTATTTTTTTGGGCCTACTTTTCTTCAATTAATGAAAAATTAGTTTGTTTCCGTGCTATGTATGGGGATGGGGATGCAACAAAATCAAGCCAACTCGTTTAGTTGGTCTCAAATTAAATTGAGTTCGAGCTGATTCATAGACATACAGAACTCAGTCCAAGAACAGCAAGACTTAGCTTGGTTTGAATCGAATTGATTTGGTTTGGTTTAACCTAAATAGTTTATCTTTTCTTATGTACTTGTGTGGAGAGTACGAAATTACTACTAAGATCAATGAAATTTATTATAACTCTTATTTCTTGAATCCAATGCAAAAATCTATAATTTAGCTTGAAATAACCTTGAATTTAAAAACTTAAAAAAAGAAAAAAAATCGAGTCGGGCAACGCCAAGCTTCGAGCCGAGCAATGTGTATACGAGCCTGAGTGAAAACCTCGACTCGACTCAATTATACCCCTATTGGGACAATGCTCATATGTTGATCCTTTGAGTACCAAATACGGTACTTCAATGAGACGAGTATCGAGCTTGGTAGGTTCGAGCGTGGTTCGATTCGACTCGGATACACTCCTACAAAGGATGATTCTACCTTCACCCCCCATTAATAAAATTTTGTACACACGATTAGGGTTAAATAAATCTTTAGATAGTACTATGTTGAGTACAATGCATTGTACTTCTTTATAGTACAATTATTAAATTTTGACTTTGTCTAGGCAATTAGTCTATGCCATTGCCGTTAAATTTAAAGAGAAAAATATCATAGGTTTAAAATCACAAAATTTAGGGATGGATGAAGCCAAAGATCAAAATAACAATCTTGAAGTTGGGATCGAGAGTGAAACTTTTGATGAATTAGGAGAGAGAATGAAACCGGAGATTGGTGGTGGGTAAGAAAGGACAACAGGTGTGATCTAGTTGATGAAGATTAATTGGGAACGACATTTATGTTATTTGTCTCTTTAAAATAAGGATAAATAAGTTAAAATATCATCATAAAAGGTATAGTGCATTATAATATAGATATAATCTAATTTTCACGGTTAAATGACCTCAATCCTTTCCATTTTCTATCTCTAATCCTATCATTCCGGAACTTATTCAACCACCTTCCCCTCTCTCTCTTCCCCTGTGAAAACCACCATTTATCCATTGTAGTTGCCTTCTTCGGTGGTTTGTAAAGGCCAATAATGATTTTTTTTTTACTGTTCTCGGCCTTCACTCTCTTCTACTCTAACTACATGTATTGGTTGTTGTGTTTTTCAGTGTTCATTTAAATTTGTCTCCCTAATTATGAGACTTGTAGAGATTGTTATCTAACTCATCTCTACAATGGTTTGGGAATTATTCGTTTTATATTGGTTTTATGTGTGTTTCTTGTTACTTTGTTTGTTACTTGTGGGATGAATTATCTAAAAGTGGCAAGAAGACTCTCTGATGACATCCAACGATTAAAGTATACTATTTAATGTCGAATTGGTATTTCATTCACGAAGTCTATATTAGATCAGCATGTTCACATATTAAAGAAGAATATGACAGATCTGCGGATCTCATCCCCAGGCTGTACTACCGGAAAACACTGGTGGATATGGATGAATGTTCAGTGTGTAGCAAGTTAGATTTCATGGAGATGATATTATTTGACAGTAAAGATTGTACTTTTTTAGTTGAATCTATATTATAGATGTCGGATGACACTTTACCATTTAATGAATTTATCTTTTTTTTCTTGTTGCAAGGAAAAAAATGCATCGAAAATTTTGCATCTATTTGGGGCATGTTTCATCTCATCTTTACAAATTTTTGAGTAATATAGTCTCACATAAGAGTTATTGTAAGACGAGTTTCTTTAGGGATGATGTTTTAAAAACTTTGAAATAACTAATAATATATTTTAGAGGTGACTTTTCAATTGGGGGCGTTTAATAGTTAATTTAAGAGTTCTATCATAATCAATTCTAAACGAACAATTAGTTACCTCAATTACTATTACAAATCCCCATTAAAAAGTGTTCGTCTCATGATATGTCTTATAAGAGACAGTTTAACACAAGACTTGGGGGTATGCCAAAAAAATAAAAAGGCGATTAACTGAAACCGAATCTGTAACTTGAAAAAACCGAATCGAAAATATGGGTAATCAAACCAAAAAATTTGGATACGGTTCGACATTTTTTATTTTGCGGTTTCCCGAACCGAACCGAATTTTAGTATACTTGTTTTTTCATGAAAGATTTATGTTAAACGTATGTTGTTATATTGGTTGACTAGTTGATATTTATGAGAAAATACTTTGGGCTTTTGGCACAGTTTGAAACGTGTCATCGCGATATTGTAAGCATATTGTGGGGTTTTTTTTTTGGTTATAAACGACAACTAATTAAAATTATATAACTTTTATCAAGTCAAAAAGTATAAAGCAAGTATATTAAAGTTTTAGTATATGCATTTAACAAAAATTCTAACAATCAACACCTAAACTGTTTTTGGATAAGTGGTAAATGATTGGGTTCCTTCTTTGTTCTATGGATATCATTATTAAACTTTAGTCGAACCGAAAAAAATTGAATTAGGCATTGATTTAGGGTCAAGATATTGGTCATGTTTGGCAAACAACTTTTTGGATCAAAATTAGCTATTTAACCAAGTCAAAAAGGTAATTTGGATATTTGGTAAGATAGCTTTTTAGAAAAACTTTTTGGGTCCAAAAAGAATTGTATGAGCTTTTCAGAATAGATTTTGGTGAATGAGTTTTTTTGCCTCACAATTTTATCAAAAACAGCTAATTTTATCAAAATAATTTTTTTTATAAATAATTAATTCAAATAGGTAACAGCTAACAACCAAATAGAGTCATTGTTGAAATTGTAGACTTACCGAATTAAAGTGAATAAACTTTGCACAGCCCTGGTCAAGACTTGCTATCTCATATTTGTCCTATAGCCTGTAGGTCACGTTCGTTTGCGCGCCACTGCAACTTAAGGACTGATGTCATATGGGGAGAGAAAGAGAAAGGAGAGGGCTCACGTTTTATACCATCGCCGGCTATGGCGCCCTTCGTCGGTGGATCCATCTGGCCAAGCGAGGAAATCATCAATGCCATTCGAAACAGGTGGTACAGTTTGCTAAATCCTATTTCTCTCAGTTCTTTCGTTTCAAATTCATTTGTCTTGATCGAATTTATCGATTGATTGTTTGTTTGATTATTTCCCTGCTTTTGCGTTCGAGATTCATTTCATGAAAACTCAGTGGATAACATTGATCAAGATTATGCTGCTCGAACTAATTCATAGTTCATTTTGGGCAGTGATCAGTTATCCACAAGGGTTTATCTGTTTATATGTGAAGAACAATCTGAGGTATTTGCATTATACAAGGAAAGATAATCTTTTGAGGGCTGTTCTTTCATGGGAATGGTTGTATTTGGGATTAAATGGACTAAATCAAATGTCTCACTAATTAATGTAACTTTCTAATTCCAAGATTCTCACACCATGCCCTAGAGGGGAGTGTCATGTGAAGCATTGATGGTATGATATTGGAATGCTCCTCAGTGCTTTGATTTCTGTTGTTGTTATGATTAAGTTTGTTGCTCAAAGAAAGAAAAACTAATTTAGGTTTGTTGCAATTGCGTAGTCAACAATTGCTTGCGTGTTCTAGAGTTAAGGGCCAAGGTCCTTAAGCCTTCGATATTTGTGGGTAGAAAGTCGAAGGATCCAATGTTGTCTCCCCTGTCCTTCTCAGGCCAAAGAAACATAAAATCAGCTTCTGCCATAGGCTATCTTGGATTGGTGGAACTCAATTGTATGCCATTTTAGAGTGTGTTCTTAGTGGAGCACAACTAAGTAAGAAGGTTTTAGTCCATCATAGTCTAAAGCTGAAAATAGTAACCCTTTTCTTTCTATTTATCCCCTAAGGTTTAGTACTTTTACTTATCTGCTTTAATTTTGTCAGCTACATCCTCTGTCTAATGTATGATCTTTCTAATTCTTGCATTACGGCCAAATGGTAAAGCCATCTTGTTATCCTCTTGAATGGATAGTCAAAAACTTGTCAATGGATGTTGACTGATTGCACCCACTATGCAAGGCTGAGCTCATGTCTTCCGTGCAGATGATGCCATTCTCATCATAGTTTTCTAGCTATGCATGACAAGGGAGTATCAAGACATGCTTGTTTTGCAGCCAGTCCATTCTCTGTGGGGAGCCTTTTTTAATAGTCATTTGAAAGTACCAATCTCACCAATCTAATTAAAATTTGTGTTCAGTTGCGAGGATTTTCCACTAATGCCTTTCTTTTGATGGAAAACGAAACTGCAATCGCGACTGAAACTGCATTTTGAATCCTTGCTGCTTCTACAGTCCACTATAACAAACTGAAAAATTTATCCAAAAGTTTACTTTTAGGTGCCCAGAAAGCGGACTTAATTTTTCCCATGCTCTGTTGTAATCCGTAAATGACTTTTACGATAGGCTGGTAGGTTAAGTTGAGAACCTAGAATGTGTATGTTAGGAAGCATTGGTGTTAGTCTTCATTCATGTTGGACAAGAATCTACATCTGCTTTGTTCTTTTCTTCTGGCACGCTTCTATCTCTTCTTCTGCTTAAAAGGCTTGTTTGCTTTATGTTTTTAGTTATGCTTATCGTGTGAGCATTCAGCATAGCAACTCATCTTATCTTATCTCGAAATCTCAGTAGTACTTCATTTTATAAACAGTTTCCTGCACGTACCTTAAAATTTCTTTCGCCTTTGATATATTTTTTTTTTTACAGTTAGAGCTTGTTTTCTGGTTTATGATGTCGTCTATTTTAAGTATCCCAATATTTAAGGTCCTATATCTGAATATTTCCTTTCTTTCTCTCTATTATTATTACGACACTTAATTTTTCGTGAAAACAAGTAAGAAGTTATGGTGTTTAGTGCTACGGTCTCTTATTCTCTGTCACATATGAATTCCTTGCTTCTAGAGTGACAACGAAGGTCGAGTGGATTTAGTAAAGAATTGAAGTCAGTCAGGATATGTTGGGCATATGAAGAATTATGATTTGGTGGACACAGGAGGTTGGCTTTCAAGCTAGGGGGATGATAAACAATCAGGTCTATCTCTAGTCCTGCATATTTCTGTTCCATTATATTGTATCCTTGAATTATTCATTGGCTTTGATGTGTCTACCCTGTAATGGGATAATGCCAAGTATCCGAAAAGGCAATTGTTGCATGTCTTTCTGCTGTAGATTTATTTTGTCCTTGGTGGCTGTTATTGTCCTCTTGGGTTGTTCTTTCTGTGATTTGCTCATGATCTTGCCTAGGAAATGTAGCATTTCTGCGGCTCCATGAAGCCATATTCTGGTATAAGAAGCAGATACGGCTTAGTCATAAATAATTGAATCATGATTGTGTAACCCTCTTACAATCATGCATAGTTGAACTCTGTTCTGTTGTTGAAAAGTGATTTTCTGTCTTGGGTCACAGCTCTCCTGTTTTTGGTACTTGCTAATTGCTACGAACTTACATGATCAGAAGTTCTAGTTGTGTAGTTGCACTCTGTGTATCTTTCTATTTTATTATTATGTTTTATATTTTTCTTTGTACGTTTGTTCTTCTAGCTTATATAATGATAGATACTTGCTACAGCAATGAAGAACAAAGTATGGATTTGATACCAAATTGGTAGGGGCTCAATTGGAGGGGAAGGAAAAAGAGAGGGAGAACAAGCATACCACAGAGACAAAAGAGAAGGGGATTTAGAGGGGAAAAATATGATTGGCAAGGAGGGAATCAGAGGGAAAGAAAATCTCAATCCTTTCTCAATAATCAATATCATAACACGGCTTCTAGTTCTCTTGCATGATGAATCTGCATATAAGACTGAGAGAACAAGTTAAAGTACTTAATGAAGTAATCCTTGATAAAAAAAAGAAACTAAATCTTACTAGAGTATTCCTATTGACTTTATTTCGACTCCAAACATATGCTATAAAAATAGCTACAAAACTACCAAAGATATCAAAATAAAGAACTTTCTAAATGTAAGACTGTATTGCTACATCGTTTGGACCTTTTCTCTCTTCTTTGATTCTCAATCTCCTAGTTGCAAAGAGTCATTCTTCAGTTTCCTAATCAAGTAGAACAAAGTAGGCTAAGAGTAGAACCAACCAAGTTCACCGCAAGAGCTCGAAACAACAGTACATTTTGGGTTCTTCCATATGAAGTGGTTTTAAGAGGAAGGAATGTGGCTGTTTGCCACCCTAAAGATACGAAGGTCTGTTACAATAAAAAACTCCATCAACCTTATATGATAGTTCATACTGGAGTTCATTGCACAGAATTCGACATAATGTGGATTGCCATTTGGTATATGAAAGGTGTCAGTATGAGGGTCAAACATTCTTGAACCAGTTGAAAGTTTGAGCATTAGGTCTGGTGGTATGATTCTTGCTTTGGATGCAAGAGGTCCCACGTTCAATTCTTGGAATGCCCTAATGCACATGGTTTTCAAGAAATCCTGGAGAAGTATGAACTAGCTCTTGAAAATTTTAGTTTTTTTTCCTCATGGGGGCGCCACTAGTACACTTCCTTTGGCCCATTTGGACAAGTGGGCTACTTAAAACGATAATGGTCCATCAAAAGCAATCCTTTTTTATGAATTGGACTATTTATGATGTGTGGGCTGATGAACTTTTTTTCGGTTGTTTTAAGGATGGAGTTTGGTGGTTATTGGAAAAGATTGGTGGACTTCGGCTTAGCAACATATCAGAACTGGTGCATCAGACTATTTATTTGTAAAACTTAAAAATGCAGCTGTACTTGTAACCATTATCCAGATAGAATCTAATACGGTGCCTAAACAACTTTTCCTAGCTTCATTTCGGGTCAGTCTTATTATGTTTTAGGTAGGACACTTGGTTCTGTCACCAATTATATGGAAATGCTAGTAAGCTAAACAAAAAGTCTAGTCATAAACCATCTACATTTCTTTGGAGTGGCCTGATTATAAGTGCCCAATGGATAATGCTGTGCTGGAGCAGATGGAAAAAGCATGAAGCAGTTGGTCTTTGTAAAAGAAATGATAATTCATGTAAATGATCCTGTTTTAGCTGTTGGCTCCCCAAGATGGTAGATGCACTACTGAGGGACAACTAGCCTAGCGCGAATCCTGCCAAAACGGGGTTTGGACACATGGTATTTCACAGTTAGACGAACTCATGTAAGTCAGAGAGTGGTGTTATTTCATATATTCTTCTTAGCCTAAGAACAAATTATACTGGTTCTATCTAATGTTGGGCTGCCTAATTGGATTAGGGGGGAACCTTTTCTCTTTCAGGCATTTGGACTTGCAATCTTAATTGTATTCATGTCTATGTCAATTTCAGCCATGCATATTTTTTGAGAATAGCTGTTGGAATAACTAGCCAACATAGGTTCACAGGATGTTATACAGTTGACAGTTCATAGGACTTGGAATCATCACTGTTGGTTGTTATAGTGGTGGAAACTGAGAGGTGGGTAAAGCATGGTGAGGGTTGTTGGGCTGTAAAGCAGAACTACTCAAGGTTTTTGCTTCTTATCATAGTTTTACACACTAGTCTTGATACCAAAACATGGTAATGAGTCTAATGACCCAAAGATCTTGCTTTGGTTTCTGGTTCAGTTGGATATTTTCCATTGGTTATTACACCTACAAACATTTCTTGGAAGAAGCTGTGTTTCCATATATGGATTTCAAAAGAACTTTACTTCTTGTTTGCTTGCTTCTTTAGTGCCCCTAAATAAAGGTTAGAGCCTAGAGGCATACCTGTGTCACATAGGATAAAATTAATGAATTTTGCTCCCATCCCAGCCCTGCTATGACCCCTTGAATTTGTATATCCTGTTTTGACACCATTTTTAATCCAGGAGCAGTCCTCACCTCAGTTTTGAGAAGAGAAGGTACTGAAGAACAATAATTTACGGCAAGTTTATCCTATTAGTATGTTTAGAAATTCTCGTCGTCCTTTGATAAAAAAGTGCGATGCGGAGAGACATTCTTAACACCGTAGCTAAAGGATGGGAAACACCATACCCTATAATTGACATAGCTTCCCCCTAGATGCTTTCCAATGCGAAGGATATTGCTTGCACGTGCTAGGCTGCATATAAAATTACATGCATACAAAAACAAAAACTGAAGGCTGCCACTGCTGCTCATCCACAGATCTCTAGAAGTGGGAAGGTGTGGGGTGGGAGAAGAGGGTAGAATCATATGAAATTGCTCTTTCCATCTCCTTTCGGGGTACACAACAATCCATGAATTTTCTAATGCCCTCTTGCTAGTTGCTAGGACTGACTGACCCATATGCTTTGTCTTTCCTACTAGTGAAAAAAGAAGAAATGTTCTTCTCTAAAGCATATTTTGTTTTTGTCTTTGAAACTCGCATCCTCCAGAGTATCTTTTTCCAAGTCCTCCCCCCACCCCTTTTATCTTCTTCCTTCCAGATTAATATATTTTAGCAAAGGTGTACAAGTATAGAAAAAGAAGGGGGAGTAAAATATCATTTATTCTGTTTCTTTCTTTCTGACCTTCTCTTTGATATTCTCAATTCAAGCATCTCTATGCTCACTTTCAGAACAAGAGGGGAAAAAGACTAAAGATATCTTTGAATATACTAACAGCTAAATTTAGTGGGCCTCACTAATCCACACTTGTTAGAAAGACTGTTTTCCTGTTCTAAATTCAATCTGTTGTCCCATTACTCTAGACTTGAAGAGTATGATATGGACATTGATTATGACTTGTTATATTTTTAAAAGTGAGGCTAACCAGATCCTTTTGCATGTGAGATCTCATGATATCTCTGGTTAGTCTGTATACAGCTGCATGGAGACTTCAGATTTGAATCCTTCAGTAGT
>NCQU01076674.1:1483-11651 GCA_002740485.1 Pereskia humboldtii | reverse complement strand
TGACTGTTCTATGGGTGCTATCGTGAGCTCGCAGGTGTTGAGTTGAAGGGGTCATACGCTCTTCGGTTATGTCTAATTTCCTTGTCATTCTAAGTGGGCACATATTGACTAACGACCCATTGTCAACTAAGATCATGGGTACAAACTTGTTTTTGCAAGTTATAGCGAGCTATAGAACCTTATTGTGTTTTATCCCCTCAGGTGTGAGGTCTATATCATCAAAGGTTATCATTGAAAGGGACCTTTCAATCATAAAGGAACTGACCAATTCTTCACGTGTAGTCTTTATAGGGACTTCCATTCTTGCAAAGGCCTTTAGGAGTGCCTCTCGATGATTAATAGAGGAAGCTAGGAGCTTACATATGGCTATATCGACTTTGGTCTTTTTTTTGTAAAGTAAGGACTATGTCCTCTTGTGGTTCAAGCGTTATAGTTGGACTTAGCCGAACCTCTTTTGGGTGAAGTATGGGGGTTTATAGCGTCTCCCATTACAGATGAGATGTTTAACTTCCTCTTCTTTATCCCACTTTACCTAAGTGGTTTCAGGCCTTTTCATAGCTACACCGGGCTTCATTCCGAGTGTGGTGAAGACCCGATAATTATGATGGGGTTTTGAAGTTTCTACCGGGTTAACCTTGTTCAAAGTTTTGGTGTTGGAGGTAATTAATAGTTGTTTTGTTGTCTTTGGAAGAGCTTTATAATTTTGTTGCCTTGATAAGAAATCTGTGGAGTCTTTTATGTTTCTTCCTTTGCCAGTATCCTAGTGTCATTTAGTTCTATAAATCATACGAAATTCGTGTCTTTCATCCGGGCGATTTAAGAGCAAAGAGGCGTCTTGCCTTCACTGGGCTAGAAAGGTTAGGAAACTTTCATTTTCCTCTTATATAACTATTATAAATCACAGAGTATGGTATGCAATTTCATGTAGTAGGATTATTACGATAGGAATTCCTTGGTTATACCATCCAAGTATTGACCTTCTGTGAATTAAGGGAATGGATCAAGTTGCTTACTATCTCTCCTAAAGTAAGAGGAAATACTTGAGGAAAAAAGGCTTTGTCTATGCCCTTCAAGCTCATGCTGTTAACAAAATTCCCTATGTGGTAGAAAGGGTTACCTACACCTGTTAACTTTAAGTTTTCAGGAAGGGATAACTTGGCAGGTAGCTTTCCTTCGACATAGGTGAGACAAGGGTAGGGTGTATGAATTGGTCTCCAAATAATTGGGAGCTCATTAGAAGCTACTCTAATTTGTTAACTCTTTAATCCTTAGGTGATGGATGCATCTTATAAAGTTAGTGAATGGAATGTATATCATACTCTCTTTCATTCTCAAACCAATGTTATAGGTCTTACTAGGCAAGGCAAACCACCCTAGAGCATGGGTGATTAGGGTGGTTTATAAAAACTTTGATACTTTGAGAATTGCTTGTTGAAATGGGAATCAAGATAAATGTAAGAATAATAGACTCTTAAGAGAAATCAGGATGGGTGAATCTAGAGTATCTGACTTAAATGAAACAATAGAGATTAAGTTAGTGAAAGCAGAAATCGAAGAAAGATAGAGGCACTAGATTTTTCACGAGGTTCGTTGAAATTAACCTTGGGCTATGTCCCTGCCTAAGGCCTCTAACTAGACCTTAGGATTCAATCAATTCACTATCTTCACAACATAGGTATTCAAAAGTCCCCTGACTCCTTGCTAAAGTCATATTTTTCTCAAGGCATTGTGAGAAGCCTCTACTTCTAGAGTTTCCCAATTCTCAAGAGGAAAATGACCAACAAGGGCCTCTCTATTACTTATTGCCTACAGAGTTTCTCCTAAGTACTCTATGACAACTTTCTCATAATATTGCAAGATCTTTGTAGGTCCTTACTATTAGATAGATATTTCTTAAGGCTCCCTAACAAACCTCTACTTCAAGAGTGCACTTACTCTGAGAAGGACAACACTTCTAAATACATGAGTATTGACTCTCACTAAGTCCTGCTACACTCATAGTACAGATAATTGAAATTTATATAATGAGCACAAAGGTTACAATCTATGTCACAATATGCTCTTTTTCTTTACTTAAGTGTTGTGTCCCTTCCTTCTTCATATGGTTCTTCTATTTATAGATATTTCTTGCAGTTGTTAAACCATTAGATGTAAGTGATAGAGATATTGTAGCTTTTTTTTTTAAATATCATCCCTTTATCGTGAAATGTAGAGATATGCGCAAGAACTTTGATAGTTGTTTCAAGGAGTCTGATCGCTTCCATCTTTGCAAATTCCTTGTTTTGTGCTTAATCGGATTTTGCTTAAATGAAATAATCATGTTGTCCTCTCTCTTATGGATATAGCCATTGAAATAGCAGTTGCTTCTTAATTTCCTTGCTAATTGTATTGTGACCAGCTTTATTAGGGAATCTAACTAAAAAGCATCCTCGTAGCATTGAATGCTTGATGCAGACAGCTATCCATTGCAATGCTAGTTTCAATTCGAACTTTGTTTGCCTGCTAGTGACTAAGTTCTCTATTTTGCTCTAACATTGTAATTTCCTCTTAACAAGCCATGAATAATCATGTGAGTAATTTTAGTAATTATGATAAGAAAAAGATTAAATAAGATTAATCTTTTTCCTTAATAAATAGTATCCACAATGAGACCTATATTGATATAGTACGTTAGGGAATGTTCACCTTCCAAAAGAATGATGCACCATGTGGTACCCAATGACGTTGTAAGTGCATAAATTCACTATGAGATAGATAAATTCAACCATAAATATTGTGAGTATTTTGCGACATCTATGTTTTGATGAGATTGACTTGATTAACTCACTCTGATGATGTTGGCATGAGTTTATATATAATCGACTTTGTCGAATACTCAACACTGACTGTTTGATCAGTCTCTCTAACCTTGCTTTTATGAAGGTGGACTGTGACTAGGCTCTAACTAGACTCTGATGTTCAGTTATTTGTCTTTCATAGAAATTAACATATATAGGCCTTATTGAGTGTCCTGTACCAAGACTTTGATAGGTTAGGTTTCTTGCATAGATTGTGACGTGTCCTTTGACTCTGAGGGATCCTAACAATCTCCCCCTTTTTGATGGAAGGTAGTCAATCTTATCAAAACATATGTAAGAGCATAATCGACTAAATTGAGCTACAGGATGCAAGCTCTTAGTGTCTTGTAATGACACTTATAACAAATCGTATTGATGCTTCCCCTAAGTCACTTCAATGATTTGCCAAGCTCCTGTTTTTTGCAACTATTTTTGTGTCCAAGTAACCATATGTTTCTTCTCCCCTTTTGCTTTCAGCGAAAGATGAAGGCAAATATATAGGAAAAAAAATAAAATGACTGAAACCACAAGAAAACCAAATTTAATTAACATTGGAGAGATGTTACATAATACTGCCTAAAACCCAAAATGTGTTTGATTAGAACTACCGAGACAGACGTATCTAACTATCAACTCAAAATACTAGTTAGGGGCATAGAGGCCCAAGGATAGGCTAAGGATTGGAAGGAGAATATTGCATGCCTTAAAAAGTGGTATAAATGGAAGGATTTCATGAAATGGAGGGGAGAATATTTTTTAGATAAAAGGGAATATGCGATCAGCTCTTGAAGGCTGAGGCTGGCGGAGTAGAGGCAGACTTTGAGGGCTTGGAGTAGAAATGCTAGTAGAGATGTCATGAGCAATCTCAGGGACCTCGGATAACTTCTTAGAGGGCATGCTAGCAGAGTCCTTGACAGGGCTTCTCATGGCCTCTATTTCCTGATCCTTTATCTCCTTGGTTTCCCCCATAGAAATGATTGTATTTTCATCTAACCCACCAAGAGACTCCTTTTCTTGTACGACAATTAGTGCCCTCACTTTTTCGTCCAAATCTGCAATTTGTGCTTGAAGACTTATACTAACTCCTTTAAACCTTGTCGCCTCTGACTCCATTCTGTTAACTACTACAGCGAGCCAAGATATTTCGCTTAGAAGGGGAGTAATCAAGGTGTCTGATATATCACTGTTAGCGTGGAGGCCCAACTCTGAAGCCTTTGTCACAAATCCCATACTCTTCCCCTTGTCTAACAGGTCATTAGGGTATACCCACTTATGCTCTATCTATCATCAAGGTACACCCACTTATGCTATACTTTCTTATATTGTAGGTTTATCGGGGTGGCCCCATCAATGATATTGATAGGCTCTTTAACACATTCCTCTTTAGTAAGAGGAACATTGAACGTTTGGGTTTTCTTTTTAAATGATTTGTGGCTGTGCTCTCCATAGAAGACAAAATCATCCCGGGCAAGTTAACTTCATAAGGCTCCATAATTTGATACATAAAGGTCAAAACTTGATCATTTGGGTTTTGTTGAGAGAACTTATGAGAGAGTAGGATGCGAATCACAATATACTTAAGGATCCTAGACTCTGAGTAGAAGTTTATGTAGGACATACTATTAGTCCCCTTTTAATAAGCCAAATTACCCTAGACGTGGGTGAATATGGTGAGTAATAAGTTTGTGGTACTTTCTAAAAATAATTTGATCAAATCAGATAATAATAGATAAAAATACATATGAGCAAGCTTAAAACAAATTAATCAAGACAAGTTCCAGCTGAAAGCTAGAAAGCAAAATTGAGTTAGAGAGTAAAGAGTTAGAGTAGTGACAAGACGTGGATTTTCATGAGGTTCACCCAAATCAACCTTGGGTTATGTTTCCACCTAAGGTCATTCATTGAACTTAGGAGTCAATCAAATTACAATCACCAATGACAGTTCAGCAAGAGTCCTCTGACTCCTTACCTAAAATCAGAGTTTTCTTAAGGCACTATAACGGGCCTAACGTCTAGAGTTCCCAACTCTCAGTGGAAGCACACTGACCAATAAGAGCGTTACTTCTCCTTGTTGTCTACAGATTTTTCAGTAAGCACTCTATAATAGGTTATACATAGTTCAACAAGAGCACCCCAGCTCCTTGCCTACAGATGGAGTTTTCTCAACGCACTATGACCAACCCTACTCCAATGGTTCACACACACTCTCAGGAGGACAACACTCACAGTACAAAATTAGTGTTGTAAACTTTTGCCTTCGAATGGTTCTTCAATTTATAGATCTCCTTTATAGTGTTTGAGCCATTGGATGCCAATGAGATAGACATTCTAGCAACTTTTAATCTCAGCCCTTTATCTGAAGTTGTAGGAATGATTCTGACAGTTGTCTCTGGGAGTTTGAACCATTCCTTGTTTAGGGAAATCTTCTTGGCTCATGCTTAATCAACATTTTCTCTAAAGGGGGATGGTTTCCTGTCAACCCTCTCATGAAAATAGCCATTGTGCCTTAGTCTTTTGGCTAATCCGCTGTGATTAGATTAGTTAGGGAGCTTGATAGAAAAGTTCCCTGGCATCATTAATTGCTTGATGTTGATAGCTAGCCATTTCTTTGGCAATTTTGAAATTCAACTTGCTTGGATTCTAGTGGTTGCTTTTCTTTATTGTCTTGGTGTAAAACACTCGCTAGTATGATCAAGATGGATTATGCGAGAAATCAGTGAGAAATATATCAAGAAAAAGTTTTAAAAAAATTAATCTTTTTCATTAATGAATTTCAACCAAGTTGAGATTAATATTGCTGGTGCAATATCAGAAGGCACCTTTCATTAGAGAATCAATTCAATAGTCAGCATCCACAGTGAGCTTGAGCAATATATCTTTAATTGTGAAGTAAATATTCTTACAAAAATAGAAAATATGCTCAGCAATTTGCGAGGACTTCGTTTTGATGAGATTGCTTAGAAATGTTCATTCTATGTGTACGACTATGATGACCTCTATCGGATGGACAACTTTGACTATGGTCACAACATCTCTGGCTTTATCTTGTAGTCACTTTGACTATACTTTTACATATCGTATTTCCTTTCGTTAAAACTTGGCTCTGACTCAATTCACCCAACAATCTTCCTCTTTTTGATAAAAGGCAAATAAGCCTATCAAAACTCAAAGTAGCATGGCACTTTGTCAATAGAGTAAAATAAAGGAACAGGNNNCAAACTCTTAGTGTCTCTAATGCTCCCCCTAAGTTGGGCAATTTATCTGTCTCTGATGCTCCCCTGCATTATGAATACCTAAAAAATGTAAGCAACACCAAGCAACACAATACAACAACAATGTCATAGTGCTTCTCACCCTTTGACTTTCATCAAAATGGAGGTAAGTAAGAAGAAATGAGGGCTTGAAAGGAGGAAAGATTTGCAAAAACAATTAGAGTTGCTTCTCAAATAAAACAAGTCATTGTCATTAGAGGGGGGGATGCTATTACATAATGTAATGACCTTTACCTAAGAGACCCACTTGCCCAATAACAACATCAACTAAGGAGTACAAAGATAACCATAGAAGGAGAGTGAGAGTGCAATAGAGGTCATGAAGACCCAACTAAGCACTTAAACAAAGAAAAAAAAATGTATATAAATAACCATAAGGGTGGGGTTGCTGCATACTTAAGATGGTGGTCCAAATGGAGTGAATTAATGGAATAGATGAGAGAATCAGTGTGAGAGAGAAAGAGAGATCATTTCTTAGAGGTTGAAGGCGCAGGGATAGAGGTGGACTTAGTAGGGCAGGCCAGTAGAGGCAGGAGTAGTCTGAGGAAGTTGTGAAGACTTTTCAGATGGCTTGTTGGCAGGGTTCTTGACGGGGCTTGTCAGAGGCCTTGGTTCCTGGTCCTTAATTACTTTGGTCTCCCCTACAGAGGTAATTGTATTATCGCCTGACCCTCTAAGAGATTCTTCTTCACTCACAACTATAAGAACCTTCACCTTTTATTCCAGATCAGCAATCTTGGCTTGATGACCTGCATTGACATCATTGGGCATTGTTACCTCTGACTCCATCCCATTTACCACTACAATGAGTCTTGAGATTTTGCCCTTGAGGAGAGCAATCAGAGTGTCTTACATCACTATCACTGTGATGTTCCAACTCTGAAATTTTACTCACTAAGCCAGTGTTTTTCCCTTTGTCTGCCAGCTCATCAGGATGGATTCAGTTGTCCCTAGCTTTCTCATACTTCAGGTGGATCATAGTAGTTTCATCGATGATATTGAGGGGTTCCCTTACAAGGTCCTCCTCTAAGAGAGGAACATCGGACCTCTTGAAGTTGAGAGTGAAGAGATTTGCATTAGGTACAAGAGAGCTCCTTTGGAGGTGATTCGTGGCTATGCTATCCACATAGGACAAAATTATACCTGTAAGATTAACCTTATAAGGCTCTAGGATTTGATACAAAAGAGTGAGGACTTGACCATTGGGGTTATCGCTAGAAAACTTCTGGGGAAGCAATGTGCGAATTACAGTGTACGTTAGATTCGTAGCCTCATAATGGAAAGCGGTGTAAGACATACCTCTTTCCTTCTTTTTGATCCAGCTATATTTTCTAGAAACTTTGTGAAGGCTTCAGACTCAGAGAGGGTGTAGAGGTTGGATCTTTCATGGCAGTTAATCATTTGCCTTTCCTTGAGTTCATCTATAGTAAACTCAATTTTGATGCCCCTAACTAAAGAGGAGTAATAGGAACCTTCTTCAGGAATTTCTTTTTTAAGATTGACATAAAACATTATCACACACTTCGAATAAACTTCTTCTCCCAATAGAAAGATTTTCTCGTACACTAGAGACTCTAGTTTGGGCCAAAAGCCAAGTCCATTATTTGTGAAGAAGTCTAGGTCAAGGTTCTCACATACTGTAAAGGTACGTCTTTCAAAAGAGAGATGTCTACATACCCCAAACTTTGTGAACCAGGACAATGGATACTTACCTTCTTCTTCCTCATCTCTGGTACGAGATCCATACAGAGATGGAGATTTGTGAACAGTTAGATCAATGCTTCTCCTAGTGCTAGTCATTTGGAGGCACTTTATTCTTACCCATTGTGGCAGAACGAGTTGAAGAAGAGTGGAGTAGAGCGGTTAGGGACTGCTTTTGGTTTAGAGAGAACTTTTCAGAGAAGGAAACAATGATAATGGCGTGAAAAGGGCAAGAGTGATAGATGTGAATATAAGGAATTGGCCTGTTGAGACAGTTGGAGAAATAAACCAATGGAAGCACATGTAATAAATACCCAATGGTTACAAGTGGTAAATAAACTCTCATTTCAAAACGTAAACCGTTTCAATTAAATTTAGTTTTNNAATTTGAAATTCATTTGAAGGAAGAATTTAAAAACCATTACCCATAACTACCAATTATTAATCAATTGCAGTCACAGGTTGAAATACCCCAAAATTTACAGTACTTATCTTATAGTCTAGAGACTGTCAGTTGCAACTTTTGTTTCTGACTGGGATAAGTGTGAGAGTTAGGTCAATGTCCCTGGCCATTTCTTCGATCATTGTTCCTACATCATACTTCAACAAACTTGTTAGCACCATGGTAGGTAAGTNNNAAAACTCCCACTCAATCTATGCTTCCTAGTGATCACTCGCAATTCTCTTCTAATGAAGCTAAATTGTCCTTCACATAACGATTTAGTGAACATCTCAGTAAGTTGCTCCTCATAGGAACAAAATTTAAAGAATGTAGACACCTAAAAAATGTCTCCTTTTTATAAAAGAGTTGACTTTGAGATAAAGAAAGGAAGAGGGTCTGGTGCAGATATAAAAAGTGTCGATTGTGACAGTAGCTAGAATGGAGCCATGAATGTGCATGCAATAATCATCCAACGGTTACAAGTGGTAGATACCTTGTCATTTCAAAAACGGCTTTGTCATAACCACTAGTCATTAATTAACTAGGGTCATGAATTGTAGAGCCTATAATTTCTATACCTGACCTGAATTTCAAAGATCATCAAAATGGCTTGTGCCTTTGACTGCGGTTAAGAGGAAGTCATATTAGGGTCCCTAACAAACCTATGAATGTTTCCTTATTTTTTATCTTGTCCTTGCACTTCACTTCAACAAACTTGTTAGTAATTAAGAGAATGAGCTGCCCCTTAATTTATGTATCTACTTCAAGCATTCCAAGCTCTCTTTTGATAAAGTTTAATTGTTCTTCATTCAATGGCTTTGTAAATATGTCAGCTAGTTGTTTCTATGTGGGCACATCGTCTTTCTCAAGATGATCTCTTATGAAGTGATGCCTTACCTTAACTTGCTTTGTTCTTAAGTGCTGAACTGGGATTTTTGGTTACGTTGATGGCACTCATGTTGTCACATCTAAGTGGCACTCCATTATAGTTTATTCAAAGATCTCTAAGTTGCTGGGACGTCCATAGAAATTGAGCCCAACAAGCTCCGGCTGTTGTGTATTCTGCTTCAGCTATAGATAGAGCCACTTTGAGTTACGTTTATTAGAGTACCATTGGACAAGTGATTGACCAAGGAATTGGCATGATCCTAAAGTATTCTTTCAATCCACAATATATCTTGCATAATTAGTATTAGAGTATCCCATAAGCTCAAAGTTATCCCCTTTCTGTGGCAAGTATCTAAGTGTCCTCTTCACAGTATTGAGGTGTCGTTCCTTAAGAACTTAATGGAATCTCGCACAGAGATGCATACTTAACATTAATTATATCTGGTCTGCCTTCCGTTAGGTATAGTAGAGATCAAATCATGCCTCTGTACATCTTCTTAGACATCACTTTTCTACTCTAATCTTTGTAAAGTTCACATGTAGATGACATATGAGTGTCGGCAGACTTGTAGTTCAGCAAATTGGACTTTTTGAGAACTTTCTTGATGTATTTTGATTGATTGATGAAAATGACCTCTTCACATTGTTTATAAAAACTTTGATACTTTGAAAATTAGTTGCTGAAATAGGAATGAAGATATAAGGATAATAGACTTTTAAGATAAATCAAGATGAGTGAATATGGCAGAGTATTCGACTTCAATGAAACAACACCGACCAGAGTCAGTGGTAGCAGATAGCGAAGAAAGACATGGACGTAAGATTTTTCACAAGGCTTATCGAAATCAACCTGGGCTACGTTCCCAACTAAGGCCCCTTACGAGACCTTAAGATTCAATCAATTCACTCTAAAAACCCTCTACTTCTAGAGTTCCCCAACTTTGAAAAGGACAGTGACCAATAAGAGCTTATCTTCTCCTTGTCGCCTACAGAGTTTTTCCTAAGCACTTTGTGATAGCTTTATTACA
>NCQU01075022.1:7774-18011 GCA_002740485.1 Pereskia humboldtii | reverse complement strand
AGCCCAAGGCCTAACAGACAAATGCCCAGCCCAGCCGCGCGATTTTTTCTTTTTTTTTCCCCGGGTATGAAACGCAGCGCTTGATTCACAATAGCCACATGGAACGCTATGTTTTATGGCGAAAAAAGACAAAAAAAATTACACGGAACGCGCAGGGGTTCCGTCTCGCGTGCCTGAGACGCGTTTCTTCGGCTGGAAAGCCAGCGGGTGGCACGCGGGCCCCACCCCAGGCACGCATGTAAGCCCGCTGCAAATGCTCTAAGTAATCAAGGATCAGTAAGACTGCAAACAAACATGAACTAAAAACAAGGTTGTTATTTACTAGTAGGCTGGATACAACCTCATGCACACAAACCCGTTTACTCCTAAGCCTCCTAGTCGACAATCTAAGTCTTCCTCTCAGAAGCATAAAATACAACCCAGCATACATTTTGTTACTTCTAACAGGCGGGAAAAAAAAAGGAAGAAAGAGAGTTCATAGCAAAAACCATACCGAACTATAATACAGACACCACATACATAACCGGAGTAAAGGGCATTAAGCATAAACATAAAAACCACTACGGGGTAGGATGAGAAGAGTGCTCCTCTCCATCCTCAATGACCTTCCTTTTCTTTAAAGACTCAGTAGACATAATAGTGTCCTCAATAGGCTTAAGTTCCAGAAACACATAATCCATATTGTCACCAAGTTCTTCATCACTATCCACCACAGCATTCAAAGAATCATTGATTGTAATGACAGGGCAGGTGCAGTCCTTAGCTTCCATAGCAACATTAGCTAGGATGATGGAGGGGTCAGGGGCAGTGATGGTAGAAGTAACAGGTTGCAGCACCTGTTCAGGAGGTGTAGGAATGATCGGGGAAACAACACCAGAGGTAAAGTTCAGATTGATAGGATAATTGGCAGGGGCAGAAGGTTTGTCCATATTGGTCGAGACAGGGGTGGGTACATAGGAAGCAGAGGGTTTGGAGGTGGCAACAGGCTTATGGAGATTGACACTAGTGCGGGTCCTTTTCTTAGGGGAGACAATGATCCACCTATCAGCCAAAGAAGGGGAAGGGGAAGTAGACTTAGAGGTAGTCTGATCAGCTGAAGAGACAGAATGCTGCTCGAATTTTTCCACAACCACTTCAATTTTTGCCTGGACAGGGTATTTTGGGCAAGCTTCTAAAGTATGGGCTTCAGTCCCACACAAGGCACACACTTCATGTAACCCCTTGTAGAAAAGAGGAACAATGATAGAGGAGGAGCCATTAGTGATTCTGAGACTGCCCCTAAGAGGTCTAGTGATGTCCACATTGACACAGACCTGAGCAAACTTGCCCTTTTACCTTAGCATGGCGTGTTGGTCCAGCTTGATTACCTCTCCCACGGGTTTCATGAGATAAGACAGGGAATCTTTGTTCCAGAACTCCCAAGGGAGTCTAGGAACTCGAATCTATTGGTCAAGACTCCCAATGGCTGTGGAGAAAGGATCAAAAAAGGGCTTCCAGGTCATTAACACCAAATTCAAGCCACTAACAAACCAAGGGCGACCCTCAAAGACCAACTGCTTATCTTGGACATTAGCAAACCGAAAGAGGATCCAACCATCACCCAAATCAATATAATCGATTTGGCCTTTGACACACTTCCAATCAGCCCTAGTTTTGGTGATGATGATAGGGAGAGGGACAAACTCACCCTAAGGTTTACCAAAAAGACACTGCGCAAACAACTCATCCATGTTGTCAGTAGGAGGTGGAGGAGGGGGCAAATCCCAGTCAAGAGTTTCCTCACACCTCAGATCATCAGGGGTGTGGTTGACGAAAGAGAACCCCGGTAGAGATGAAGCCTTCGAATGACGAAGACCATCTCTCAGGAGAACAGAGGCATCTGGATTGTGACTCGAACTTCCCATACCAAATTTGAGGGTCTAGGAGTACGAAATCTTGGGGGGCAGATTCGGTGAACCACGTATGTTCACTATTATCCAGCAAACTCTCACTCTCCCGCTCGGGAAGAGCAGCAGAAGAGGGAAGTGGGTCGTTGTTGAGTAAATTGCCATCAGGGGAAGTGGTAATGCTATTGGGTTGGCTAGACATACGCAAGGCAATCATATCAAATAGAAAGGAGATGGGATGGGGCAAGATAGGGAGAACCAACGCTTCCCTTTTATAGGCATAAGGCCAAGTCAAAGAAGACATAGGATTAGGGATACTAATCAAATAGGTCCAGGCCAAAGGAACGATCAACCAATCAGAAGAAAGATTATGCAAGATAAACACATCAGAGATACAACCAGGTAGAAAAGGAAGAGGTGCACTTGAAACCGAAAAGCAGCAGAGGAGCTTTTTGAGATTCAGTCGAGAATTTCCTTCAGATCGAAAGCTGGGGTCTTGATTTTGACTCATGCTTTGCCAGGAGCGTTGATAGTAAGGAGTTGTCCTAGTAATGGACGCCAGCATCAGGTCTGGATTGGCGAGCTTGAGCGAGAAATCCGTCGGATTGTCTTTGATTTCCAGATCCATGGTTGAAACCAGAAAGCAGCAGAAGGGCTTTTTGAGAATCAGTCGAGAATTACCTTTAGATCAAAGACTAGGATCTTGATTTTGACCCTAGCATCGCTGGGATCGTTGACAATAAGGAATTGTCCTTGTAATGGACGCCAGCATCAAGCGTGCAATGTCGAGCTTAAGCGAGAAATTCGTCGAGTGGTCTTTGATTTTCAGATCCATTGGCTTCCATAGACGTTATACATTGAAGAATAATAGCATCAGTAAGGGTCCGTTTGGAAAGGGAGTAAGTTTAAAGAGTAAGAGTAAATAAGAGTAAAGAGAAGTAAAAGTAAGGAGGAGTAAATAAGAGTAAGGTGCTCATCCTTGTTTGGGAGTTTAAGAAGAGTAAGGACTTATCCTTGTTTGGAAGAATATGAGAGTAAGTAAGAGTAAATAAATGAATTGACACATATACCCTTATTAAATAGATTAAAATATATTATAAATAGATTTATGAGGGTAAATAAGTAAAATAATTTTCTTTACCTCTAACTTACTCCTCCTTACACCCCAAATTGGAGAGTAAGGAAATGAGGGGAAATGAGGAGTAAGGGAGAGTAAGTGTAACTCCTCCTTACCCCTACTTACTCTCCATTTGTTACTCCCAAACAAGGGTAAGGAGGAGTACTTACTCTCATTTACTCCCCCTTACTCCCCTCTACTCCCCATCCAAACAGACCCTAAGTGACGAACCGGGAAAAAAGAAAGTAGATTTGGAAGTTGCCATACTTGGTGGCAAGGCAATTTTATGAAGATGAAAGGGCGAAGAGGCCAAGAAAATAGCCCGTAATTTAGTTCTCAGAGAGTAGGCAGAAGGGGAAACGGGGTAGAGAGACGAGAAGAGGATGGATATCTGGTAGAGCTGGGTAACGGGTTGATTAGGGTCGACCCATTTAATAAACGGATTAATTTTGTGTTAGCCATGAAAATAGTTTGGATCTACATAAAATTGAAAAATTGCATGTTTTCACGCTAACCGGTCAAATCGTGTCGACTTCGGGTCGAAATCGGTTCGGTTCGTGTCGGGTTCGTGTTTCTCTCAGTAACTTCGGGTCGGGTTCGGGTCGAGTTATCGTGTCGAGTCAAGCTTTCCCAGCTTTAATATCTGGTGGCTTGGGCGGAATACCGTTCATTTTGGGGTAGCACTTTGCGTAGTGGGTTTTCTCTCTCTCTCTAGATTCTCTGGTTCTCTCTCTAGAGCATTCTTACCCTAGACTACATATACTCGAGCCTAAAGTATGAGTGTTGCAAAGTAGTACTGTTACATACATACATATATACATAGTTAGTTACACACCCTAGAAAAGATACATCGTATAATATAAAAGATTCATCATTTAAAATATCAGAAGATTCATTAATTAAATCTAAAGATTCATGGTATAGTAGGAAAGATACATCGTATAATAGGAAAGATTCATCATTTGAAATATCAAAAGAACTTTGTTGAATCAATCATTTGTAACTAAAGATTCAGCTCTGAAAACATAAAAGATTCATCATTTATAACTAAAGATTCATTAAATACATATGAAAGATTCATTATTTGATACTAAAGATTCACATTCTTATGTGGTAAAAACATACATAAATTTATTAGAAAAATAGACAAAAACTGAGTTTAAAGTAAATTCCAAATCATTATTTGATACTAGATCTATATTTAATGTACCTTTATGTTTGTTTAATGAACCTTTAAATATTTCGAATAATGAATCTTTACTATTATATGATGAATCATTTCTACGGTGTGTACTTAGTTACGTATATAGGTATGTACGTAAGAATTTTCTATAGTACAATTAATACTGTCAAGTTTTCATAGGTATTACAAATATCTTGTTAAAAAATGTCAAACAGCGAAACTACGTATAGTAAAGGCCATCATACTGTTGATCCTGAAAATACTGACACAGACTCAACTTTTAAAATAACCAATATAAATTTTACTAATATTCAGCCACCAAATCATGAGAATCCTATCACGAATAATTTTCAAAGTTCTGCCATACATTTATACTGTTAATGCTTGGAGAATCTCATTAGCCGCAATATGGCGATTTGCAAGTGTTGTTTTCATAGGCCTTTCATGAAATCAAATTTTTTTGGGTCATCAACATATTAGATATAGGTGATGAAATATATCTTGTTACAAGACACCCTTAAATCTTTTATTTTAATCTAAATTAATATATTTTATAATTTAAAATCACCAAATTTTTAATAATTATAATTAATTATGAATAGCTAATCTTAAATATTGGTTGGCTACGCCGACAAGTACAAAATGACACCCTAATCGGGTCAATCTTATCGATGAAGATGTATGATACGTATAATTTTATGAACTCAAAAATTATGGATAAAATAGTGATTTGCACCATTTATACCTATTTTTTTTTCAATTAAAAACATAATAATATGATTTTTAAGACAAGATAAGACACTTAAAATATGTCTTATAGTAAGATATTTATCATTTTGTATTAAATATTGAGTTAGATTCTTTCACCATTGCCAACGGACACAAAAGGTGCGATAATATATCAACGCTAAGTGTGATGAGGCCCTTACGTATACCGACATTTTCTAACGTTAAATAGTTATATTATATATATTTAATGTGGTGTTATCCATTAATATGAGGCTGTTGAAATAATGGGTTGTCATCTCACCCAAACAAATTTTTTTTTTTTTGGGGGGCTTTGGATAACCTGGGTATTCCATTGGGTATAAACCCCTAAAAAGTGTTGGTTTTCTAAAAGGTCCAATGAAGATAAATCGAACCAACAAAATTGGAGATCCTTGGGCATCGGACGAGCATTAAAATATACGAATGCCTTAGCCAAAGACTTTTACACAAAAATATCCACGAAAAGCTAGCTAGATAAACCCCAAAAGGCGCAAATGGGCCGAAATTAAGTAATTTTGACATCTTTTATGCAAAAATGATTGTATAAGTATTTATATTCCTCATTTTACAAGTTTTCTGGTGACATATTATAGATCCAAATGAGCAATGGAAAAGATATACGTCACTATCAAAATATGCGTTGAAAATCATACATGTCCACTCTTTTACCTATGTATGTCTCCACCCTTATCCAAATACTATAAAATTAATTCCATTAGAAACTCAACTGAATAATAAACTTTAAAAAAACAATCACCCAAATAAGAGGTAAGACATGAAATTTATGGCTAAACAAATCTGAACTGGAATCTGTCAATGGGCTGATGTAGAAACCATGCGGTTTCGAGGTTGATGTTTGAAATTCGCACTGTTTACTGTACTCTATATATCCAACTTTTAGAAACCCTAGTAGTCTAACTTATCCTATGTCTAGGAAGCTTCATGCACCGATTAACCCCTGGCAACCCCATGAAAGCCTACCTTCCTATGCTTATAAATACAACTTTTCATCTAAACTTCATGAAATCAGAAAAAGAGCCAGAGAGATGATTCAAGCCTCAAAAAACCCCCCAAGAGAAGACTGTAACGCCAAGAGATCTTAAGGCTAAGAGATCTTGACCAAAGTCAAATTCGCACACAAAACCCACAACACAGAGAATAAGGCTGGAGATTATCAGTCCTAGGTTCCCTAAATCGCTCAGGCGTGCAACGTGAGGGCCAAACAAATATTCTTTTCTTTGCTTTTTAAGTTATAAATTCTTTTGTTAACCCTCATCGTATACAACACTGTAAATATTTTAACATAACAACTGTTCCTTTTATTTTTATCTTATGCATGCTTTAATGTAGTTCTCTAAATTTCCCAACTTGATGAAGATAGGTTGTTAGTGATGATGGGCGATACTCAAATGGATATCATTTAAGGTGTTATACCCTTAGATGTTCCTTACACCAGAATTGTAAAGGGACCTTTCGAAAATCTTTTCTAAGTAGGTCTGTGTCCCTAAGTTGTCTCTTCGATTAAGCGTGTGGTTAGAAGAGTTATTTTTGCTTTTTTTCCCCCTAAAATAAAGGCTTGCTGGATACTTTGCCTGAATATTCTCATCCAAGAAGTTCCAAAATTTGATATTGTTTTAAAATGAAAAAAGTAAAAATTCAACTGGAGATAGCCATGGTCCTCACATAAGCCCCGGTCTACAGATAGCCCGATGGGGGAGGAGCATGAGGAGGAGCAAATTTTCCTAGCCAAAGCCCAACGGAGAACAACACTTGTTGAACGTCAATTATTTTGTTGACGAGGAAGAATGCTTCCAGTACCAAGTTTTTAACCTTGGAGGCCCCTTTGTAGCAAAGGTACTGATGCCACTTTGACCAAAAGCTTATTAGTGGCCTTAAGTTGTGAAATGAGTTAGGGATAAATTACTTCATGAGATATTAAAATGTACGTCAATGAGAAATCTAGAAATTAATTTTTATGACCTATGTATGTTCGAAGTATATCCCCCCTCCCTCCACATCTAAATAGTTTGCAGGAAACAGTTTTAAACTCGAAGTTGCTGGTGCAGGCTAATCATTTGTCCATTGGTTGCGCACTGTAGCATTTATTTGTTTAGAACTATTTTATACAAAGGTAAAGGTCATAAAAGAATATTTCAAAAATGTGAGTGTTTTTAAACTTCATTTGGGACTTCTTAAGCAGGTATGTACCTCATTACTCCACATATTTTCGAAAGGTCCCAAATAGAGGGTGGGTGGATAAAGTATTGTACTTTTTCGATTTTCAGTGTCCTTGAAACTGATACTTGCACTAATTTTTTGAGACATAGCAATTCAGAGTTTATAACGTGTGGAATGTAAATAGGGACATGTAAATAGGGACAAACACTAGATCAATATTAGCTCTGAAATGTTGTAATTTTGTACGCTTGTTCACTTGTATTTTTGGTCGTAAATAATGTTTAATTCTAGGACTTGTACTTTGTTTTACCTAATTTTCTAGGAAATAAATTCAATCGGGCAATTGCGGCTTTCGGTGTGAAAGCGATCAAAAATCGACAAGAGAGCTTGGGACATGCCAAGGCACATCTTCCGCAACCATGATGGACCATCTGCTACCCTTGCGGACATTCAAGAGCATACCCAGGTGTGACTCAAGTTGTTGGAGTTGACGCACGGAGTTATGAACTTACACAACAATTTGGGAAGTTTAAGCCATGTGACGCCCAAGATGCATAGCCGCAAGCGTACCAGACCTTCCGATACCTTCGATGAACCTTCAATAGTCCTTATAGAGCATTCTACAGAAGCCGTAGACATCCACATGTTGCCTCATGCTATCTGCTATTTGCTATGAGCGTGCATTGATCGGTGCTCCAAACACGGGCATACTGTGTCAAGGGACATGACCATGTTCCCTTGGCACGGGCGTGCAAGCTTTATTCTACTGCACCGTATACATTTTTCAGCCCTTGAGACTGTGGCTTGACACGAGCTTCCATGTCATATAGCATAGCTCGTGTCATATCCGGTTTCAGGGGTCTATTTAGGCACAATTTGGACATTGTTTTGGGGACGCTTTAGGCTAGGTCTTTTAGGGCTTGATTTTAGGGTTCTTGTAACCACTCTAAGCCCCACTAGGGGGCATAAAATAGGTAGATTAGGATTAGTTTATGTTGATTTTAGATTCAATTATGTAGATTTTGAAAATCTCATTCAATTCAATGTTTTCTTCGTCTTTCTCTCTTTATTTCACGTTTGTTAGTTTATTTGCTAGTTTAGTTAGTCTTTGGTTTACGTGTGTTTTTATGATTAGTTGTAGCTTATTCTGTGTTGCTTCTGGTTGTGGTTAGCCTCTTTGATGGTAACTTAATCATGTATAGGCCCAACTACTCCTAGTTTATGCTTGTAATTTGGGATTTTCTCTCATGCCCTCCATGTACTTGATGAAATGCTTGAAAGAGCTTTCATCAATCTTTTTGGTGGTTGGATTATACCAAATGGTGAGGCCAACTTGCTACCATGGGTAGAGAGAATAGCCATGACTTTGACTTGAGAATAAGAATCCTAGCTAAGTCATAGGTTGCTACTCTTGTGGTCTAATTGGGTTAACCCTTGAAAATAGGTGGTTAGAACAATTAGACAGGCCTTTGACCCTTGAATGAGGGTTTAGGTGGTTTTTGATGATGCAATCGATCATTCCTACGTACTAGTATAGGCTTAGATAGGTTAGGGCTTATCCAGATTAATTGGTTCATTAAGTATCACACCTCGAGCCTCTTTTTATCCCTTTCCTAGTTTGTTTAGTTTTCATTATGTTTCAGCACAGTTTAGAACGCTTCTGTGATTCTTTTGTGAATCTTGACTAACTTGTACCATCGTCCAAGGGTTATTTGCAAATACAACTCTCAAAGAGGGGGTTTCTCCTCTTTAAGAGCCTCCGACGCTCAAGTTAGAGAGAATATTAGAGAGAGTAGTAAGCATAATGTGGCTTATGAAAGTCTTGTTGACCTACCTTCTATGTTGGCCATGGCTTGTTTATATGGGTTTTAGAATGGTTCTCTTGGAGGAATTTTACTAGGATTCTACATCTTTTTAGATATAGATTATTTCCTAGTTTTATTCAGACTCAAAGATCTTTATCGGTTCCCCGCAGATTTAGGAGATCTTGATAGATGTTTCCTTTCCTATCAAGCCATGTTCATGAGAATTATTTTCAAGGTTTCGAGGTTTTAGAGAGCTCATGTTTGGGCCCAGAATGCTCAATCCTGATGGCTTGATTCGGTCAATTCTCTTTCTTGGGCTTTCATTGGGCTATGGCCCAATGCCTCTTAGAGTTTATATCTATCCAAATCATTTACCCCTTGAGGAATGTTGGATTTTAATCCAATCATGCCTCAAAGTGTGACCAAGCCTAGCATCTTTATCTCTTTAGGAATTCTTCGCCTTGAACTGTGAGTTATCCAGACCTCAAGGGCTTTCTCAGGGTTAATTTTGCGTACACTACTTTGATCTAGTCTATTTTCCTAAAGAGGCTTAGTTAAGAATTTCTAAAGGATTTTTATCCATTTTTTTAGGAAAAAATTTTCTCTAACCGAATTTTAAATCTCGTACTTTGAAATTCCAAATCTTTAGCTAATTTTATTTTCCATTCCCCTAGAAATTACTTCTGTATCTACTCAACGGCGGCTTAAACCTACCTTAATTGATTATCTTTTCACCTTTTATGCAATTTCCCATGTCACTAATGGTGGCAGGTTCAGTTTTCGGAGTCTTCTTGATTGGACATTATGTCTCTTGGGGTTTTTCCCTGCAATCTTATGACACTTCTTGCCCTGATTTAAACCATGAATTTAGCCTTTTCGGGATCAATTCCTTTGAGAAATCTCTTAACCCTTTCCAAGGTTCTTTCTAAGGAATATCTATGGTCTCCACCCCTCACGAAGCCTCCTCTAAGCTCTTTCCCCTTCCTTCATAGAACTTTCTCCTCTAAGATGCTAATCCTCTCTTATTGGCGATCTTACCTGGACCTCCTTTGGTCCTCTTCCCTTTTCACCATACGTATTAAGGAGATGGTTGTCAGGGACCACCATTTGGGACACAATCCTTGAACAACTGTGTGAAGAGAAAATGATAGAGGCCCTCCTAGGATTCTGGTTCCAGGTTTCGATGACTGCCAAACTTCATGGGATTGATTTTGAAGCCCTATAAAAGCATCTTGAATAGAGCATTACCGACTGTGATGTTTTAAGACCTAGTTCGCATCTTATCTTTAGATATTGTTCC
>NCQU01073602.1:2731-13254 GCA_002740485.1 Pereskia humboldtii | reverse complement strand
CAGCAATAAAGCAAGTTAAAAAGCAGTTGGATGCAAATGCCAGATTGATAATTTTTTTTTTGGGGGGGATAAATTAAAATTACTAGAGTAATAGTGCAGGAGAAATAGTGCAGAAGAAAATCATCTAAGCTCAAAGCTTCCAACAATACCTTGTGGTATAGATACCAGCAGCAAGAGCAGTGACACCACCAACAGCTACAACAAGCTTATTTTGATCTGTCAATATAGCTCGCAGACCCCCTACATGATATAAACAAAACAATTAAACCACAAGACATTAACATAACAGAGTTTATCACTCCAACATTCAACTGAAGGATTAAACTCATCCAGATGGAGCAAATGGGGGAGGAAAAACTAAAAGAGAAAATAGAAAACTGCAGATTTTGAATCTTCATAGTCGCAGCAAGAATATACTCAATCCAAGGACTGCAATTTATCCATAGAGACATTGCTAACCAGGCAAAAGCAAATACTTGGGCTATGACATAGCTAGTAATACTGTCAATCCATGCTATAATATTTCATTTTTGCTGATCTTATGGAAACTATAATGTCCAATTGAATGACATAACTCCAACGTAACACTTCCTATCCTGACGACACATGATGATACATTTAGCTGAAGGCCGCTGCTCTCCATGGAAAGGAGAAGAAAGGGCAACTAAATGCCACTGCTCGCAATCTTGCACACTGGGATGCACACATGAATCTCTATACAATAAAAAAGCAGGATAGTTATCGACCAAAGCATGGAACGTTCCTATCCATGAACATAAAAATGGAGTAATAAGAATGTATGCAGAAAAAGGCTTCACCCTAAGACCTCATGGCTACAAGCTTTCACTTTAACTAATGTGCCAGCACCTTTTTACACATCCTTTAAATCATAGATCAAATATAAATGAAATTTTGCTAAACTAGCAACCACAGGAAATTACATACTTGCATGTAGTGTATCAATTAGTTTTACCACTCAAGAAAAAATTAAGTTTGGACCCATGTTAACGCATAATGGTTACAAAATTAACTTAACCATTTGCCTATATTGAATAAGATAATCATGCAGACCACAACAACTCATAATACCTCCAATATGATCAAAAGTGGTGTTTATGGCAGAAACCCATTTCTCCCTTTCTGCATTTGCACGTTCCACAAGCATACGTCTATTAACCTCTTCTGCCAACTTTGCTTCATGGGCTCTACCTTCCGCTTCAGCCATTGCTTTCACTCTGATGGTTTCACGTTCTATCTCAGCCTTCTCTCTTTCAGTTTGTCTACGTTGTGCTTGTATCTGCTCCTCTGTTGCTCGCCTAGCAGCCTCTTGCCTTAAAGCCGATTCTTCTTGCAGCTTCACAAGCTCCTGATTTCTTGCTCTTTGATATTCATTCTCGGCCTGTCAAAGACATAAAATCGTTTCTCATATAAAGAGTCACATACTCTACCTGTCTACCACAATAACAAACTAATCAAGCTAACCACGATAACAAACTAATCATGCTACATACCGCCATCCTTTTTCTTGCCAACTCATCTTCATAACGAGCCATTTGAGATTTTATTTGAGCTTGCTGTTGATTCAATTTCTTCTGCTCCTCATACAGCACACGCTGCTTCTCCTGTAGGAAGAAAGAGGACAGAGTAACTACTTGATACCTTCTCAGGCCTTGATAAAAAAACCTCAGAAGCAGTATAGGTCCTCCCAAGGTATTACCACTCTACCTCCCTAACCTCTTAGAAATACTTGGCATCACCCCAATAATTCAATTACCATAATTATTTCATAGGCACTATTTTGTAGACTTTGAATCTTGATTTCAGAAAGCCCAGTAAAGCAGTATGTTTTATAACTCTGAAATAAGCTAAAACATCTTGAGAGGTTAATAGGGGCACATAGTCACCATTTAATAACATTTTGTACACTTTCCCCAAACAGAAAAAGCCATGCATAATAGCATTCACTTTAAGAGTCCGGAGAGGTCCTGCCACTATAAAACATTCTACAATCCCCATGACCATTTCAGTGAGTGTACATTCTAAATACACTCTCTAAGTCATCCAGCCAGCTCATAAAAAACCTAGAGGATAGTAAAAGCACATAGTTCTCATCTGACAATCTCTTGTATATTTTTCAAAAAATCTGGAAAGCCATAATAACAGTGTACATTTTTAGGGTCCCAAAAGCCGCAACCAACCTCTGAAATCTCTTTGTAGACCTCTATACTTTCTAAATTTCATCCATCTGAAATCTTCCCACTCTTATTGCTGCATTGCTAAGTATAACCCTAATTTTGAAGGTCATGGTTCATCCCCCAAAGATTGTGAGTATCGGGCAGTGCTAATTCTAATTTGTCAACCTTAAACCAAGTGAGTTAGAAGGATTCCTTCTGTGAACCATCACATCTGTCAGACACATTCTGTAACAGGAATTTGGAACTGTAGGACTATATCACCAGTGCAACTGAACAAACAAATTTAGTTTTCCAAGTGTTAGGTGTTAATATGCACTTACAGCTTCGGCTTCAGCTTGCATTTTCTTGAACTCTTGTGCCCTCACTGCAAGTTCTGCTTGCCTTGTCTCTTCCTGCTTTTTTATCACCTCAAATACCTAGAGAATTAGGGAAGAAAACCAATACTATCAGCCATGGAAAATCGCATACCAAACCACACCAAGATCAAGTGAAAAAAACGATATAAACAACCACCTGTATCAAAACTTGCACCAGACCAATCAATTATAGGATAGCTACACACAAAAGATCCAAAGAAAACCATTCGTAAACATGGAGAGATTCAGAAATAAATGCTAAACATCAAACATTCACAAGCCCATCCATTAACATTTTTATATATTAAGAAGTTGACTTCAGCTGAAGAAAAAAGAAACCAATTTCCTCCTTGAGGGATAGAAATATTTTTGACAAAAATCATCCTATCTCAACCTCAGAATATCAAATAGATTGAATCCCAGCCATGAAAAATAAAAACGGCATAACACTTTCAAATTAGGAACAGAAGCACACAATAGTGGCATCAAATGAACTTCCAAGATCGAACATGCAAATTCAATTGCCAAAGACACAAATTAGAATCAATGAAACCCTAAATTCATCCCAAACAAATAACTCTATCATGCATACATCTACAAACACATCAAAGAGGACAGAAAAAAGAGAAAAGGTGATACCTTCTTAGCTTGACCAGAGCTACTAATCTCTTTCAAAGCCTTAACACCTCTTTCCAACGCCTCCGGATCAAATCCAGCAGAAGTAGTTCTCGGATAATCATTTCGTGGCTTCTGCGGCTGCTCCGCCTCAGGCGGCGGCGCTTTCTCAGGCGGCGGCGCTTTCGGTGGCGCCGCCGCCGGAGAAGTGGCGGCCGGCGAAGAAGAAGTAGAAAACGGAGCAAAGTTGAAAGGGCCATCAGCATAAGCGTGCTCAACCCCCATTGTAGCAGCAGCAAAGGCTGATACAAGCCCTGCTGCACAAGCTTTTGCAGCCATTTTCGCTACCTTACACGAAGCTTCTCACAGTTTGAAAGCTTCAATTGGAGTACAACAATGGCGACAATCTCAGATGGGGTTGAATTGAAGAGAGAGAGAGAGACAGAGAGAGTAGTTTGGTTGAATTCAATGGAGGGAGTAGTAATAAGGGTGAAAGTTTTTGGCTTGAAAAGCAAGAAAAATGGGGAGAGGGGATTCTTTGTTCTTCAGGGTTTTGGTAGGGTTTGCGCCATGGCGGTTTTCATTTCTCGGGATTTTTTTTTTTGGTTTTATAGCGAACCGGGTCGGTGGTATTGAACCGACAGGTACGTTGGTTTTTACTTTTTGTGCATTTTGAGAGGTTTTCTTTTTTCTTTTTTTTTTAAGTCTTGAGATATTTTTAGGCTAAGTTAAGCTGAGTAAAGTGGGCTAGGCTGGCCAAGCCCAATTGCCAGTGATTGTGCTTAGACACTTTTTTTTTTTTTTTTAAATCCCAATCCCCTTGCTAGTTAATTTTTCTGTTTTTTTTTTAAAAAAATCCTCTTGTTACTTGGCTAGCAATTAGCAAATATCTATGCTGATATGACTAAAGTAAGCTGAAAAATATATTAATATTTAAAATTTTTCTTGACATTTGAGATTTATATAGTAATAAGAGTAGTTTTTGAAGATTTAGCTTGAGATATTGTTTTTTTGGGTAAAGGTTAGTGTCATTCCATTCCAAACTCAGCAAACAATACAATCAGCTTCAGGGCATACCCTGATAAGTTCTCATGTTACATTACTATGCCATATATTCTATTCAAGATAAGCCTTCCACAGTCAATAACTACCTGATACCAATCCCGCTTCTCCTGTCTAAAAATCCTTTGATTCCTCTCCTGCCAGCAATAGTAGACAATCACGTTCATTGTCAAGTAGAGTTTCATTTTTTCCTTCCTCGTCCCTGTTTGTTGTAGGACATCTAGATGCCATGATTCTCCTGCCTCAGGCCATTGCACAATCTGCAATATATCCTTCACAACCTGATCTCTTATAGCTCGAGTAAAGTCGCATTGGAAAAATAAGTGGTCATGAGATTCCTTCTCCAATTGACACAGCACACAAATTTCCTCTCCCGTCCATCCAAATTTACTCAACCTATCCCTAGTGAGTAGTCTGTGATGTAATGCAAGCCAACATATGAATGAGCACCTAGGGATTCTGATTTTATGCCAAATAATAGGATACCAATCAACAGGACATCCTATAGTCCTCAGCTTCTTATGACCATCTTTTGGGTGGTATTTGCCAGTGCAGGTCAGTGTACATTTACCTGAACTAGCTTCAAAGCAATCTTGCATCTTGTCTCTTGCTGTAAGAAGTTTCCTCCAGTACCAACTATCTTTAGCAGATGGAGGGCATGTCCATACATTGTTTTTCTTTAGGTAATAATGGTGCACCCATTTGACCCAAAGATTATCAGCTTTAGCTACTACATTCCAGACCAGTTTGGTAATTAATGCAACATTCCACAGCTTACAATCTTACAATCCCTGAGATTCATACCTTCTTCCTTCTTATTCAAGCACATTGTTTCCCAAGCAACCAAAGAGGCCTTCCTTTGGTCCATGGAGCCCCAAAGGAATTGTCTACAGAGTTGTGTGACCTTATCAATCACATTCTTTGGCAAAATAAAAATCTGCCCCCAGTAAGTAAATACACTGGTAAGCACAGTTTGGATTAGTTGCACCTTATCAGCATATGAGCTTGAGATATTGTTGATAACTTTATAAAGTAATTAATGATTTGACCAATGCTAATTTCATTTTAGATGAGGTCAGCCCACCTTAAAGAATTAAGAGGCATAGGGAAAAGATGGGTTATATGTGAGACCCAACAAAAGAAATCATTTAGCAACTATACATGTTTAGTATGACCCGACCTATTTCAACATCACTCATTCCCCGTTCAACATCATTCAACCAACACTTTACCGTAAGTTTAAAAGAACGGCTTATACCATTAATACTTGATTAATCATAATTAGGGGTGGGCAACGGACCGGGTCGGGTCGGGTTAGGGCCGGTCCATTTACGAAATGGGCCGGGTCGGGTCATGGCCGGCCCATTAACGAAGTGGGCCGGGTCGGGCTTTCCATGTAAATAAATGGGCCGGACCGGGTCGGCCCATGGGCGACCCGCTTTTGGCCCGTTTTAAAATGGAACATACTTGTACAAAAAAACTCCATAGAATAATTATAGTTACATATAAAGTATTGGTAGTAAGTTTAACTAATTGTAGCATATAAACTAGTATGACTAGTAACTTGAAAAAAGTATCGGATCACTAAACGGGTCGTTAATGGGCCGACCCGACCCGACCCGTTAATGTGCTTTAACGGGTCGGCCCGATCCATTATCGACCCGGCCCGCTGTTGGCTCTATTTTAAACGGGCCGACCCGCTTGGCCCGATGGGTACCCGACCCGTTGCCCACCCCTAATCATAATCTAGGCCTTCTCTATTGATTGTTTTTTCTTCTTTCAGGCTTAAAAGAAGACAATAAATCGACAATAATAGATTTTAAAATTCAAGTTTTATATAGCATATAAACAAAACTTTATCTACTATATACGATGTAGTATGTAAGAAAATTTTTTCCCCTATGAATCTTTTCCATTGTCTAATTTCTCATGTTGTAAAACATTGAAACAATATAGCGTAGTCTTTCTAGCTGCTCCAATTTCTTATCACATATACACTTTTCTTTTAAAAATTTCCATATTGTTTTTTAACACTCTTTATGAATCTTTTAAACCTTGAAAAAAAAAAGTTGAAAGAATTTAAAACTTTTTTCCTTAATTAAAAATTAACGAAATTTGTGCTACTCTACGAAGAAATATTGTGGGTTACCAACTTTCATTCCCTCTACACAAACATATGTATAAAAGGTTAGATTTAATTTTCTAGTTTCTATTGTATATATGTTTTAAGTAATAAGGTCAAAAAATTACGTCATGTTGTGGTTTTTCTTTTTCTTTTGAATGGTTTGGGTTGGCAGAGAGGAGGTTGTGATAATGAAAAATGCAATTTCTATCGGAAAAACATTAAAATATATATAGTAAAGTATTTTTGAAGGAGTCAAAACAACAAAAAAATAGTAAATTACTCTCCCCTCTTAAGAGTTGTACATGAGTATATTTGCATAGAGGTAATGCTATACATCGAATTATTACCAACAAAAAAAAAAAAAAAAATTCTAAATCCAAGCTCAAACCAGAAGTCCAACATAATTTTGTCATTTATTAACTAATCACACACCATGTGTTACTCAGCAAAAAGAAATCACACAGCATGGGAGTTGATACTCAAAAGAACCTCAAATATCACGAGTAGGGGTGGGCAACGGACCGGGTTAGGGCCGGTCCATTTATGAAATGAGTCGGGCTGGGTCATGGCCGGCCCATTAACGAAGTGACCCGGACCAGGTCGACCCATGGGCGACCCTCTTTTGGCCCATTTTAAAATGGAACAAACTTGTACCAAAAAACTCCATATAATAATTATAGTTACATATAAAGTATTGGTAGTAAGTTTAACTAATTGTAGCATGTAAACTAGTGTGGCTAGTAGCTTGAAAAAAGTATCGAGTCACTAAACGAGTCGGCCGACCGGACCCGACCCATTAATGTTCTTTAACGGACCGGCCCACTATCGGCCCGGCCCATTATCGATCCGGCCCGCTATTGACCCTATTTTAAACGGACCGACCCGCTTGACCCGGTGGGTACCCGGCCCGTTGCCCACCCCTAATCACGAGTAGCATAAAACTTGAAACTTCTATCAATGTCGCCTATTCAAAAAGATCAATATTTTTTTATTTTTTTTTACAAGGGTAAATAGTAAAAACCAAAGGTGTTAGGCAACTCTTCTCACAAGAGTACGCCCAACTACATCCTCCGCTAGAATTGACCGAAGAGAAGGAGAAAAACATAACTCTGATGAAAATGACTCCGTAATTGAATGGCCAAATTTCGATAACCAGTCTGCAGCCATATTTTCTTCTCGATAGATCAATATAGTGGCTTGTTAGTTACTCATGAGCATTTATAGCTCTTTGGATAGGTAACTTTGAGAGAACTTTAAACTTTCGAGAGACATTACCTTTAGGGTAGAATTTTATTGCTGTATCACACAATGGTTCATTGATGAACTTATGAACCTTTTTGATAAACAATTGTCAGTTGTTGATATAACTGTCTGTATTAATTGTTTGCATCAGCTGTTTTTAGGCAAAAGTACTATTCGCTAAATTAGTTGTTTTTGAAAAAGAAATGAGATAAAAAAAACTAATGGAAAGAACTTTATCTCTTTTGAGCATTAGCTTTTTGGATCAAAAAGTTAATTCAAAAAGCTCTTTTATCAAACATCTCAATTAATAGTTTAACTAGATCAAACAGCTAATTTTGCCCCAAAAAACTCTTCAAAAAACTCTTTGCCAAACACGCCCTATGTGCGAGTTTTTTCCCCCTAAAAGTCATAAGTTGGAATTTTGATCATTTAATTTGTAGTCTACACTGATTACAATCTTTGATTATTTTTGGTAGAATTTTTTTTGACAACTAGTGGTAAATTTCCTTCACCACCAGTGACAAATTTCTTAACAGCTCAAAAACTTGACCATTAAATAGGTGAATTGCAAGATTGTAATTACTCCTCCAACTTCAAAGGGTCGACATCCAATAAATTGGCCCCTAGTATCAAGTCATACATAAATTCGATAACTATAATTAACTGTAACGAGAAAAGCATAAGAAATTTTCGAGTACTCCATGAGAACGAAAATGCAGAGTCAAATAGTATACAAATATCCATTCATAACTCGTAAATAGATATTTATATGCAGCACTGTCAAACATGTAAATGACACACAACCTTTGAAAGTCAAAGTTGGCTGGTTATATTTCTGTTACACGAGTCCTTATTGTATTATAAGTGACAAACTTGCATTCATTTTTGTCATACATAGGCATCCGATGGATCAAGATTACAATCTTAAGAGATCAAATCAACAAAGACATGAAAGAAAAAAGAACAAATTTGAAAAAAGAAATAAAGATGAGGATGAAGAAATGACACAAGTTGATGAAAGAGTTTTGTAGCAAATCAGAGTGGATGAAAGGTGGCCTCTTTTGCTCTTCTTCCTTGGGATTAGTTGAGCTTTATATATGCAAGCACAACCTTACTAAATTTAAATTACATTAATTCACAAAGTTTTATTTTCAAGATTAATTTTGAATTATTTTTGAGATGGTGATGAGGAAGGGATCCTAGCCCTTAGTTCCTTCCTTAGAATTTTTCCTGAGGGAGACTTTGGAATGGTTTGTGCAAAGTACACTTTGTGTAGCTTCTTGTAAAATACAACCTGCATACACACAATGTGAAAACTCATTAAGATATTTCGCCTCATATATTTATCTTTTTCAAAATTGTTTACTAAACATTATATTAACTTCATCATTATGCATTATTGCAAGATGAATTTAACCACACATGAGGCTTATTTGGCATTATAGTCGCTTTCCATAGAATCAAGTTCAATAGCAAGTGGTTCAAATTTTCTATGGTGATTGGTCAAGGATCAATTTGTACTTTCTAGGTAGGGAATTTTCAACGGAATTTTCACCTTTTTTGGTCGAGAATTTCGTTAGAAAATGATTCTTTTAGTAGTGGACCTAATACTAAATTAAAGGTTTCACTTATCACACCTCTAAAAAAGGGTTACGTTCAACATAACTATACATTATTGTCGAACATAACCTGTAAATCCCCAAAAACCTTATATAACCCACCTAGGATTAGTGCAATACCTCACAACCCTTTAATTATAAGAAATTTAAGATTCAAACTCACGACCTTTAAATTAATAATTAATTGTGAGGTCTAGTTTATATCATTAGGCTAATTAAGTTCAATCAAATTAAATAGTAAGTGAAATTTGATTTTTGATTCAATCAAATTAGCTATGATGATAAATTTTGGTTGGTGTAGGTGTTGCTATATATATATACCTGCTTAGCAATGTATTGTTTAACTTCCTCTTCAGTGAGCTCCGAGCCATTGGATCTAACAACAAATGCAACTGGAAATTCACCCACAGCTTCATCTTTTTGCCTGCACAATTAATTAATTAATTAATTAGGCCACAAAATCACAATAATTCTTTTGCCAAAAAAAAAAAATCAATATGAATTTTGTGGGAGACTCACGAGACAACAGCTGCGTCTGCAATGGATGGATGATTTATTAAAAGGGACTCTAATTCTGCCGGTGCCACCTGATAAATATAAATTTGATTTGAATTAATATACATAATTAAATTAAATAATGAATTAATTTGGTGGTAGAAAAATGCAATATTGGCAAGTACTATATGTACTATGATTATAACGATTTATACCTGAAAGCCTTTGTATTTGATGATCTCCTTAACTCTATCAACAATAAAAACTTCATCGTCATCATCAACATAGCCAATATCACCAGTGTGCAACCACCCTTGTGCATCTACTGTTGCCGCTGTTGCCTCCGGATTGTTCAAGTATCCTATATGTTCAACGTTGTATTAGGATTATTGTGTTGTGTTGTACAAGTATAGTCTCATTGAACTAAACAACTCTTGAGGCACAGTTTTTAATCTAACTATATATACCCTACAGTTCTATCTGAAAGTAGGACGTACATAGGGATTAGATGTAGCATTCGTATTCCTAAACTTAATTAATATGTGTTTTGACGAATGTTAGTGCAATAAATTAAAACACGAGAGAGGTAGGCACCTTTCATGATTTGTTCACCACGGATCCATATTTCACCAGGCTCGTTGTAGCCTACAGAGGCTCCACTGTCAGGATCAACAACCTTCATCTCCGCATTCCTAACCACAATACCACACGACCCTGCCTTGTACGGTAGTGGCTCCTTTGCAAATCCTGGGCACATTGATAGTACTGGTCCTGCTTCGGTCATTCCGTAACCCTACATATATTCAAAACACAA
>NCQU01071391.1:4344-15153 GCA_002740485.1 Pereskia humboldtii | reverse complement strand
TCACTACCCTTCAGGCCCAACCATGGCTAGCATTGTAATCAATAATCAATAATATCCCCAAAACCCTAGTCCAAACCCATATTGTTGCCTTTTCTTTCACTACCCACCAGCAATCAATAACCACTTTTGCAGAGTTTCGATACTTCAAGGATTTCCCTGAGATTGTGTTTTGGGTTTTGGCTTGACTTACTCGGGTGTGATGAATAAGAAAATGACGGCGAAATATCTAGGTCGGTGCTTGTTTGTTCATCGAGTTTAGATGAAAAGGAATGGAAAGGGAAAGGGAGGAAGTTGTGGGATTCTAATATGGAAAACCCGTCAAAGGAGGCTCAGATTTAGGCAGCTAAGTAGGAGGAGAAGGTGGAGGCGGATGAACTCTGACAACAAAAACAGGTGCAAATGATGAAGACGGCGTTGGAAAGGTATGACCGTGACTCGGATTATTGGTATTTTCACGATTGGGTCTCGGATCTATTCTCCACATACACATTCACTGCCTTCTTTGNNCCCACTAGATTAGAACCACTATGGAGACGATGCCCTTCGCCAATGCCAAGATCAACAGAAGGGAGACTATAGAAGCCCACATCTTCAAGGCTAATTTACCTGGGAAAACTATGCAACTCAACTCTTTCGATGAGTTCATTTAGAATACTATGTAGGAAATTGTGGATGAGTCTGCTTACATATTAGGATTCGAACTAAGTCCCAGCACAATCCAAGCCACCTATATGATTTTCCTGAGGTGGGTTTTGGTGGGGTTGTGTAATTATTCATTTTGATGTGATTTTTGGGTACCCTTTTTGCTGAAATGGCACTAGCTTTGAGCTTGTGAGTATGAAAATAAAGAAGGGTTCTTGTTAATTTAGAGTGAGTGTGGGTTGCTTTTTGAGCAAATGTGATAGTTCTAATCCACTAGGTTAATCTTGCCTTGATGATTGATCACATAAAAATTAGCAAAATAATTTAGCTAATCAAATTTGAAATAATTTAATTAACCGAATTTAGCACGTATGAGACAACACTACTTTTAAGGGCAGATAACATAGCCAAATTTTGAGCAAGTGAAAGACAAGTTGGTGCAATAATTTGTGCTATGGTTACCCATTATGGAATTACATATAATCAAATAATCTTGATTTTAATGAGTAGATATGCAAAGTTCAAATTTAATCCAATTGATCCGATTATCATAAAATTTTAATCTAACTCAGGCACATTCCATGTTGTGGGAATATTATGATTCTAACAAGGGTCTATTTTTTGACATGCATGTCAAGGTGCTTGACGATGAGAATCCAAGGTAGTTGAATTCTAGCATGGAAGCTTTGTAGTTAGCAACCCAAGGATCTTGATAAGATAGTTACTTATGATCAATTAAGCACATAGGTAGAATGCAAGCAACTATTTATTCATGATCAAGTGACCCTTAACTCATAACAAATGTTCCTTGAAATCAAAACATATGATATCATCTAAAACACATAGTCACATCACATTGAGGGGACTCTTCAGTATATAATAAAATTCAACCATACTTTAACCTTTTCACTAGAATTTCCTCTAGAATTTTAAGTAACGCATCATGCTTTTCTTTTGTTTCCCTAGTACAACATTTTCCCCTCTCAAGTATTCCTAATTAAATATTCTTAATGATCAACCTCAAAAAGATACTCGGTGTCATAAAGTCATCTTAAGGTCTTAAGATCCAAGGATAGAACTTATCATTTATGTAATCGATTCCCAAGTTTTACACGATAAATGTATGTAGTTGACTTTCATTAATATATAATATACAAGCTGAAATAAAGCAACTCTTTATTCCGCATAAAATTCTCCCAAACTCTTCTTACAAGGAGTTCATTTAAGCTCTTCTAAAGTCATAAGTAATACAACGAACTTCTTCTACACCAAACATCAATTTATTTCTAAAAAAACTTTCCAAATATCCTTAATGATTAACTTAAATGAATTTGATAGTCATTACAATTTGAACTGAGTTTATAAGACCCATAAATACGATTATTTTCATTACCAATTCCCCTTGGATAATGTTGGGATTGGGTATTTATTACCTTGTCATAGGTCAAGGGTTAAAGGGTTGGTGAGATAGAGGGAATGACAAGAACTTACGTGAGATTGAAGTTGGAAATTATTTTCTTTTTTTGGCTAGAAATTTATGCTTGAGAGGAGGGAAACTCTGATGCAAAATATTGTTATTTTTATTTGTTTATTCAAATTATAGGAAAGAATTTGGGCCCCAAATGAGTGAGAAATAAAATTATTTTGTCTTGGTTTGACCCTAGTTCTTCACTAAATTGAACCCTCATATTATCTAAAATTTTCCCTAAGTATTCTTCGAGCTCAAGCATTCTTACTTGGTCCAATATCAGAAAAATGTACTGAATATAAACAGTCTATCATTTAAACAAAATTAATCTAAATTCTCGGGGTTTTACACTAATGGTTGAAGACCTAGGAGTAATCATAAGAATTGTGTAGAGATTTGAGGTAAAGATCATGGATTAAAGAGCAAGGGTGGGATAAGGACCTGGGTGGAGTAGAGGATGGATGAGGTAAAGACCTAGCGTCCACCTAAGTTTAGGACCTAGGTTAAGGGTCGAGAGCAAGGCATAAGGATCCTAGGTTAAAATCTAGGAGTAACTAGTAGAAATTGGGTTTGGCTATGGTGGAAGTTGAGATAGGCCTGATTTTAGGTTGATATGCATGCCTAATGTGCTAATTGTAGGCTGGATCGTGCTTGACAAGTTATCCTGATATGTATGTGGATTTATCTTGAATAGGATAAAATGGAAGCGTAGGAAATCATGGACAAGGGTATGCCTATGATGGATTATCCTTAAAGAGGCCTATGATTTCGTCCCAAGTGGCCTAGCATGCAAAAGTCGTAATCTAGTATGATAGATTGTCCTACGTCGGGTTAACATGTATACATAAGGGCTTATACAAAGTGGTTGGTGAGGTTATATACAAGATGGGCCATTCTAGGCAAGGATGTATGCAAGACATACTATTAACTTGAAACATGCAAGATGCACTATCTTGTATGTGTTGGACACAATAGTTATCCTAAATGGGTGAACTTGGATTCATATAAGATAATAGGCTGTTGTATATGGGGATATGAATTTGCCCTGGGTGGGCTAGGATGCGTAATGGCTAGCTATTGATCATTAGGCCACATACATCACATCATGGGACCCAAGATAATGATTAAACTGCTTGACTCATTACTTTATCTCTGCAATTTGGTAATGATAAAATTTATCCATAAAAAAGATAATGATCAAGTTGCGATGATAACACAGAGTAGATACAAGCACATGGAGTCTATCTTCAACTTGATTATTGTAGAACTTTAAGAGGCGGTGGAGAGTTGGCATATAAATAGAGGGCAAATAAGGCCATCAAGAGCTGATAAGTTTTAGTTAGATATAGAATTTCTATTTTAGTTTTCTAGTTTATTTATTGGGAAATTTTATTTAGTACTCATGTACTTTAACCATTTCCATTTGGTCAAATTCGAAATCTAAATGATATCCTTCTAGTTATGCTTATATCCATGTACTATGCATCTGTCACTAACATTGTCAAATTTTAATTAGAATGGCCAAAATACCCTTATTATTTTTTTACTTTATATTGATATCTCTAATGATTTTTAGCTTGGTAATTGAACCCCGACCCCTCGTTAAACATTCACCCCCACCGCTGTTACGCCGGTCATTAGCAAATCTAATTTGTGGTGGACAGAATGAGGTACATATCGAGGGGGAATGCAAGGAGGACAACGGGCTCTGGGTTGCTGGGCGGGCGAAAGCATGCATTGATGAGATAATTCGAAAAACCCTAAATTGATTATCATCTTGGATGGTTAGGTGGATTCTGATTTTGGATTGACTTTTGATTTGATTAATTAATTGGGAGTTTGCAAATCTCACTTCATTGATAAGATAATTTGAAAAACCCTAACTTAGACCTCATTGGACATGAAGGAGGTGATAGCGGGTCAAAGGCAGCGAGGATGGCGAAGACAGTGACCAGGCCAATAATTTTGTTAACGTCAGCTTCAAAACTCTTTGACAAGACAAGAAGGAAATGCCTTTTATGAAGTCGACTTCACCATTCTTTATCAAGGGATGAGACAAACCTTAGCAACCATGACCTGAATGGCAATATCATGAATAATTGCTAAAGTTAGGTTCGAAACTAGAAGATTTAGAGAAATAAAACTCAGTTGTACTTGCTGCAAGTGAGCATCCATTGCATGAGGGAGTAGAGGAGATCGATGGGAGTTCAGCATGGTAGAAATTATCAAGGGAAGAGAGGTTGGGATCGTCAAGAGAGAATGTGGGATGACTAGCTAGGTAGTGCTTCTTAATTTCCATAGGATATTGTCTGAGCAGTTAAACTACATTGTTGCTACTTAGAGTTACCAACAATGGTGGTGGTGGAGATGGAAGCAGGCAGATTGATGGTTTGGGTTTAGGCGTAAGGTTGGGGCATTTATGCAAGTCAAAATAGGCTAAAAGAATATAATACATCATCACTTAATGGCTAAGGTCAATGGTTGTCATGGTTTGGAATTTGTAAAGATGCAAGGGTATCATTTCCAAATGCAAATGGTCAAAGTACCAAATGCAAATGGTCAAAGTACGAGGGCACCAAAAAGTGCTTCTCTTTTTTATTTCTCATTTTTTATGTTTCATTCTATAATGAAAATGTAAGGGTAATTTTTGAGTGAAAGTCCAAAAGCAAATGAAATGTTTTATTTTTCAATCTAGAATTCAAAATACAAGGGTATCTACTAGCCCATGTACTTGTGGTTTTATTTGAATAATATTTAACACCTACTATGCAAGATGGATAATGTATGAATGGAGATACAAGGGCATGACATATTGCTAATAGTTCATACAAATAGCAAGGGACAATAATGCTTAGGCAAACACATGCAAACAAATCCAATCCTAGGCATAGGTTTGGTTTGAGAAAAAGGGGTTCTAGGTGTAAGTGTCTTATAATCTGAGACATGGCTGTCCTCCTAGGGGTTGCAGGGATAGGCAATGCTCAGCTCCTCTAAGAGAATGCCGAGGAGGAACGTTACATGTTGAGGTTGTCTTTGAAGGCAACCGTTCAACTGAGTGGGATGGACAATGTATTAAGGGAACCCAGAGCTTTACATGGAATTAGATTCCTAGCATGCTTCGACAGGTAGGGCTCAAACTGTTATAGTCAATAAGCTACCTGATCGCAACAATGCAATATGTCACATAATTAAATTAGGGAGAAACTTAGTTAATCTTATTGCCTTCTCAAGTTTTCCTCTTAAGTGTCCCTAGCAGAGTCACCACCGAAAGCACTGTTGCTTGGGGGTCACAATCATTTCGGTGATGGTGTTCTTCAAGTGGATGCTTGAAAGAAAGTTTGGGTTTAAAGAATTAGAGTCGCTAAGATATTTTTTTACTTCGGAAAATATACAAAATGAATTTCATTTTAGAAAAGTATTTTTCAAAATAAATACCCACACCCAAAATGGTGATATTTCTAACTTCATAGTAGCGAACCATGAGCTTAAATCTGGGAGCAAAAGTATAGTTTGATGACTGGGGACCCATCACCAGACCGCCCACTCTTGTAGCCCCCACTAAGGATTAATAAGATTAACTAAAGAAAACTCAAATTCCATACTAATGTCCAATTCGTGCTTGCATTTATCTTGTATTTGTGAGAAATTCAAAGCATGAATTTTATGTAATCATTTAATTGCCCTTTTATTGCTCATAAAAGAGAAAAAAATATACATAAAGTAAAATTTATGACAACTTCATCAATTCCATATTGTTTCAAATAAGTATTTACAAAAATAGAGCAAATTAGCGAGGAATAAACAAGGACAAAATTAAGTAAAAAAATAAAGCGATAAAAATAAAAATGAAAATAAGAAATAAACACTGTTAGATCTAAGAAGATGTTAATTTTGATTATGTCCAACCAATTGAGGGTGATGATGCACTATGAGTGATGGCAAGTGAAGATATGTGGTATGCCTCCATGCTAACATACTTGTGCTTTATATTGTTATAATATGATTGACTGAGTTGGGAAGCATTAACCTTATATTAGGCTTGCATTGTGCTTTGAGTAATCTGACCCTGACCAAGGTCTGTCAGAGTCCCTGACACTAACATTCCTTACATAGCTCAAACATGCTTTTGTGATTGATTGACTAATTGATGAATGAATTAATTTAGTGTTTAATCTCATATAAAACATATTCTTGATCATATTTATTGAGTGATAGAAGCCAAGCAAAATTATGTATGACATGATTTCCTTATATGGCCATAATTGATTTATGAGATTCGTTCTATGAAGTTTTTGACATGTGAGTTACTAAACTTATTAATGTGTTCTATATGTTTATGATTGGAATATTTATTATGATTTACACATATGATTCTTGAGTTGGAAATGAGCTAATGACTTAGGTAATCATAGTTTACCTTACATGTAAGTTATGGTGTCAAGATTCGAGTTGTGAAGGACATGAAGAAGGGCAAAGTGATTGAGTTAATTGAAGGACATGGGCAGTAAGATATGGTCAAGCATGCAAAGTAGCAGAATCAAAGACGACAGTCAGAGACCCTATGAGGATTCTGAATGTGATGTTCTGAGTCAAGACTCATGCTTTTCCCAGCCCAATGATCAAGTGATCTCTCACTGTGATTGAACACAATAGCATGATCATTGTCCTAAAATCAAGATGGATGAAGATTATGGTTATGCAAGGGAAGGAAATAATCCTCAACGTGAGTACATGTATATATCCATGAGGACAAGTCAAAAAGAAAAGTGATGAATCGAGTTCACCCTAGATAGAGATGTCATAGTCACATTAGAGCAAGAGGGCATCAGAGTGAAAAATCATCAGAGACTAAAATAGTCAAAGCCACATTAGAGTTGAAAAATATCAGAATCAGATCAAAGTTGGAGATAATCATACTTGGAAAATGGTCAAAGACCTTGAAGTCATCAGAAACAAAAATCGTCAAAGTTCGAAGTTCGCAAAAATATACTCAATGATGACATGGTGAAAATTCATTTAAATATTATCTAGCTAACTGATAAATGAGGTAAAACATGAAAAAGCAAGATCCTCAAGCTAATGATTTTGGCCAAAAGAAATTTGAGTTAAAAACGGAGACAACATTGCAAAAGCAGCAGACTAAGACCTAACACATGAGATGCTACTATCAACTGTCATTGTCTAGGTGTGGAGCCCCCATAACTTGATCTAGAAAAAGAATACGAATGGCTAGCTATGAGAGGGCGATTGATTGGACATTTCTACATTTGGGAAGAAGTTAAAATATGATTTGAAATATGCCTAACCAAAGGAGGAAAAAGCAAACATTGAAACATATCGCCATAGACCCTGACGAGAACCTTGAAGACAATTATTAAAAGCCAAAAGCAACCTTGTCTTTATCTAACAGCTAGCTAGTACTCTTCTCCAATGATCATATGGAGCTGAATTGCCTATCAGACCAAGGCTGAAGATGAAGATTGGAACACCCCAAGCTATTTACTCCTATTCCTTTAGAAGCTGTTCCCACTACTCAAGAGTTGTGCTTCACTCAAGTCTTTGTAATACTCTTGTAACACTTGTGAGACATGAAAGTTAAGAAAATTCTCTTGTAAGCAAGCATGCTGTCAACCTTAGAGTTGATGCACTGAAGGTTTGAGATGTCCAAAAGTGGGTGAGCACTTTGGACAAGGTTGTAGTGGAGCTGGTAAGAGCTCACATCAAGTTTGTTAGGGGGCTTGGCAAAACCCTAGTGTGCTGCCAAAGAACCAAGAAGGGTTCTTGTGTCTGATAATTGATATTTTTATGTGTAATTTTACTCCCATTTTACCTATTTTTAAAGTCTTTGAGAAGCATTTTATATATGTAATAATGCATATCTTTTACAATTTTCAGGTGAAGAAGCAAGTATAAATTTAGGAAATTGGATCTAATTGTGTTGATGCCAACACCAGTCCACGCCAAGGCACTGCCTAATTGCCAGGCCCGGGGAAATGATAAAGATGAGCCCAAGCTATAGCCCATCACTTGATCCAACTTACCATTGGCCATCATCGTATACAGCCCTATCTCCGTGCGCATGCAAGAAATGAAGAGCCCAGGTTCACCACATTATCATGTATGGTCTAGATACGGCCAGCGCTCAGCTCTTACTTCTTCTCTCTCTAATCAAGCACATGCGGCCCAACCTATTATCATGTGCAGGGCGTGGGAAGTCAACATAAGTCAAGCCTGCTCTTCTATTTCCCTCACCATGCACTGACCGAGTCCATGCACCTCAACCTATCTCAGTTTGGGCCTATTCTTTGAACCCAGTTCGTAGCAATCAAATGGAGTCAGCAGCTGAAGTCAATGCCAGATCACTGTAGTGAAAAAGTAAGTTTTGCAACGCCCAATCCCTAATATTACACATTGGTCAATTCTTTGATTGAATGATAGTATCTAATTCGTAGCACCATCTTCTCCTTGACTGGAAATAGCTGGGTGAGTAAATTGAGATTAATTTTCTCTAGTTAATTCTGAGGGTCAAGAGGTGGTGTGGAGCACACTATATAAAGGGGTCTAGGGATAGCGGCAAAAATCATCCATCACTCACTCATCTAGTCATGCATTCTTTATCCATTCTCTAATCTTCTATTTTCCATTTTTTCACTTAGAGAGTAGAGAGTTTGTGTAAGACAAGATCATTTGGGTTGAGGAATCTAGAAGAACATAAGCTTGTCTATCAATTTTTCTCTTCTCATCTCATTTCATTTGTGAGTCAAATTAGAGAGAATTTGTGCTAAATTTCATAATCTTGTGTCACCTAGCATCGAAAGTTTAGGTATAAGGGGGTGGAATATATACCATCAATCGATATTATGACCAGATCAATTTCGATGGTGTTTTAACTAACTATGGCCACCTAAGTTACTCATCTAGGACCAGGATGGAACCTTGACTAATAATAATGTTTTACTAATTTCTTTTTGGGTTATTTTTATCTCTTATTGCATAATTTGAGTTTTATTTGATCCTAAGTTATTTATGTAGATTATTTCTATTATTTATTCATGTTGATTTCAATAGTTTAATTTGCTATCTGATTTATGTATTAGACCTTGCAGGCTAATATAAAAATTATGCAATTATGCTTAAAATTATAGTTGTAAAATTTGAATAATTTATGCTAGAAATTAGATGTGTTATGTCTAAAATGAATAATTCATGCTGACCACTAGATAAGCCATGTCAAATGGCAATTATAATTCATGGCCTATTGCTTGTAGCTTAGGTTGTTTAAGAAACTAATTGAATCCCCACTTCAATATTGAGTTCATTAGTGAAGTCGAAGTCCTAGATTGCCTCTAATTTTGATATCTCTCTCTTGCTTTCTTGACTTGATGATTTTTCTTAGTTTAATTATGCTTATTGAACTCCTCACTTCAATCATTCTTCGATTTAATTCTAAAAAGTAAAATTAAAGTTACTACTGTTCTCCGTGGGACACGAAAGTAACATGCTTGCTGGTATACAACACCTTATGCAGTTGCAAGTATTTGGGTCTAATTTTTAAGACTTAAAGATCCATATCACTGTCCTCTTGACAGTTAGAGAACTCTAGGAGAACAGCTTGTCAGAGTGCTCTAGGAAAATCTAACTGTAAGCAAGGAATAGTTGTGCTCTTGCTGAGTGAGCTATTATAGATAGTGTAAACTCTGTAAGTCAACAAGGAGTAAGAGGCTCTTATTGAGAATTGTCTTTCTAAAAGATAGAGAACTTTAAAAGAGGAGCTCGTCAAAGTAGTCTGAGAAAAGCTTGAACTTAGGCAACGTGTCAGGGGGCACTTGCTACATTTATCTTGAGGAGATAATGGACATGGTTGAAATCCTAAGAGAGCATTCTAGGGAGAGATGTAGCCAGGTAGTTGGGTGAGCTTCGTGAACAAATTTCGTCACTTTATTTTCAACATGACTCATGGTCTTTGAGCATATTTCTCACTGCATGTCAAAATCTCTGCTATAATTGCTTCTGTATGTTCGCTTACTATTTTCAAAGTCTTAGACAAACACCCCTTTGCATACTATCCTACTTAGAGTCCAAAAGTTTTTAAATCCAAAGTTTTTTTTTTTTTGGTTTTGGATCCTCCATTTTATTGGAGTCGAGCTACTGTTGGCCCAATAAGAGGTAGAGCTTTCCCATCACAGATTTTCTCTATTCACAAGACTCGAACCCGAGACCTTGCTTATGGGGAACAAATGCCAAACCACTTGAACCAATCTGTGTTGGTAAATCCAAAGTTTTTATTAGTCACCCTATTCCTCCCTCTAGGGTGGGTACCCTAACAGTGGGACCAACAAAAATAGATTGGGTCATTGTCTTATTTTAGTCCTTAAGACTGATCACGTCAATCCAATTTGACAAAGAAGCTGCTCGGGGCTGCTGCGGGCTCCAAATCAAATGTAAAGGTAGTTGGAGGTTGTTCCCAAATATCTAGTGAAGAAAAGGGGAGGAATTATTTTTTAAAATTTTTTTTGAGGACTTATTTTGGCAAAATTTTTTTAATAACAATTAAATTAAATAAATACCTAAAAAGAATCTTCTGTTTATGTATGTCGAAGAGTGGGTGTGTGTGTTAAAGTAGGGGGTGCACCTTTATTATCGGTGTAAGCAGGCAGAGAAAATCCTAGCGTTGCGAAAATAAAGAATCCTATCAATGT
>NCQU01070247.1:1591-12449 GCA_002740485.1 Pereskia humboldtii | reverse complement strand
TAACTCCTTGTGTCATGAGTGGAGTGGTTCTTCCTTGAGCCATTAAGTTTCTCACTAAAGTAGGAGCTTGGGCATTGGTTTTGCATGAGGATAACCCCTATTCCCACTCCACTGACATCAAAATCAACCTTAAACACTTGATCAAAGTTGAGAAGAGCTAGAACTGGTCCCTCACAAAGCTTAGACTTGAGCTTCTCAAAGGCACTTTTGGCAGCCTTAGTCCACTCAAATGAACCTTTCTTCATGCATTCGGTGATGCGAGCAGTGAGAGTGCTAATGCCCTTCATGAATCTTTTGTAAAAAGAAGCAAGACAATGAAAGCTTCTAACTTTGGTAATGAAGCTTGGTGTAGGCCATGATTTGATTGCCTCAACCTTTGATCGATTCATGGAGATGCCATTCTTTGAAACCACATTGGTGTGAGAAAAAACTCACACTTTCTAACTTGTCATAAAGCTTTTGAGTCCTTAGGACCTCAAAAACCTCCTTTAGGTGCCATATATGATCATTTTGACTGTTGAAGTAGATCGAAATGTCATCAAAGTAAACCACCACAAACTTGCTAATAAAATGCCTTAGGCCTTTATTCATAGGCTTCAAAAGGTGCTAGGGGAATTAGGAAGGCCAAATTGCATGACTAGCCACTTATAAAGTCTACCCTTAGTCATAAAAGTCATCTTCCTCTTATAGCCTTCTCTCATTTTGATTTGATGATGTCCACTTCTCAAGTCAATCTTGGAGAAAATAGAGGAGCCATATAGCTCATCAAGCATGCCATCAAGCCCTAGCATAGGATACCTAAACTTGTGGCAATTTTATTTATGGCCCTACTATCCACACACAAATGAAAAGAACCGTCCTTCTTAGGTACCAACAAGGCTGGAACTGAGCAAGGACTCATACTCTCCCCTACACAGCCTCTAGCTATCAATTCATCAACTTAGTATTGGAGTTCCTTAGTTTCTTAAGGGTTGCATCTATNNGCTGCCTTGTTAGGGAGATAGGCACATGGGATAAGGTCAATTTGGTGTTCAATGTATCAGATTAGAGGAAGGCCAAGAGGTAGTTCTTAGGGATAGATGTCTTGGTACAAAGATATGAGTGGCCTTACCAGTGGGTTTAAGGTTGTCACTTTCCGACTTTGTTGCTCTCAAGCATAAGCAAGGCTAGAACTTACTTACCTTTACTTAGAGCTCTCTCAATCTGTGTTTCGTTCATGAGGAGACCCCTCTTTTCTCACTTTCTGCACCGGGGTTGAATTTGTGGACTTGGTTGGGTGCTAATGGGTTCAAGATAATCATTTCTTCACCAACATATAATGAATAAGTATTCGTAAGACCATAATGCAACACAGGTCTATCAAACTGTCATGGACATCCCAAAAGAAGATGGCAAGCACTCATAAGGCACAACATCACAAAGGACATTATCATGATGCTTCTTTCCAATTGAAAAAGAGATAAGGGTTTTATTTGATACCTTAATGCCGCCACTCTCATTGAACTACTTCAAAGGACAAGGTCGAGCTTGTCAATGAGGAGGCCATACTAGTGCAATTCCATCCAACTATGATGAGATTGTACACCTTGCCTTGGATGTACATCTTGAGTAGAAGATTTTCCCCCTTTGTACCTTGTCAAAAGGAGAGTCTTGGGCATGTAGCACCCTTTTTAAGACAAGAAACTCACTCTCATGAACCTTAAGGTGCGTTTCTTCCTATATGGTGTTTGAATTTACCTCTATGAGTTCCTCTTGTGCTTCCAACATCAGTGCATCAACTTCCTCCATCTTTTCGATGGTCATGACCCTCCTATTAGAGGAATCAGATTGGAAGTGTGCATACCCTTGGCATTTGAAACACCTCTTGCCTTCAAGGTTCTTAGGCAGCTCCTTAGGAGAAGGAAGGGTCTTGGCTTTACCCTTGTCTACCCTTAATGAACTCTCGGATTTAATAGTGGTAGAAGGCTTATAAGGAGCCCTTGAACTTGAAGAGTCTTTGGTGAAAGGTTTAGTGAAGACCTTCTTTTCTTCCTTCCTTTTTTCCACCTTAAGAGAAAGCTTACATACATCATCCAAGGTGGAATAAGGTTGGATCTCCACTTTCTTAGCGATATGGGGGTTTAACCCATTCAGAACCTAGCCATGATTTGCTCTTGGGGTTCATGGATGCCTCCCCTAATGAGGAGTTGTTCCAACTGCCTCATGTACTCACTTACACTCAGATTGTTTTGCTTGAGTGAGTAACATTCTGTTGAAGATGTCTTGTTTATAACTTTTGGGAAGAAACCTCTTATTTATAAGGCTCTTAAGTTTTGCCCCAAGAGTTGATCCTCTTCTTATCCTCTCTAGCTCTTTACTTCTTAAGGTTTTCAAACCACAAAGAAGCATACCTTGTGAGTTTGAGGCTAGCTACCTTGAAACTTTTTTCATCACTATAGCCTTTGGCCTCAAAGATTCCATCTGTGGCTTGTACCCACTTTAAGTTCATCCAGAGTCAAGTTGCCATTGAATTCCAGAGGTCTAACTCTTATATTTCGGAAGTCATCTCTATAAGGTCTCCTAACTCTCCTTCTTAGACAGTTCCCCAAGTTACCATCACTTGAGTACTCATCCTCTTCATCCTCTTCCTCCCTAGGCTTAGATAGGGCAGCTTGCCTTTGGTGCCCTTTTTTAGCTTGTTGTCCACCTCCTCGAAAGATGGTGAATTTGACAGAAAGTTATTCAAGTTGCCGATTAATTTGCCTCAAACTTTGTTGGAGAGCTAGAATGACATTATCTTATCTCATAACATGGGCTTGTTCCAAACTCATACCTCTTGGCACCCTAGTTGGTTGGGGAGAGTTAGAAGGGGTGGGTTTATCATTTGACATGTTAAAAGGGACAAGGAAAGAGATTGTGTAGGAGGCCATTTGTGGAACTTAGTTCTTTATAGCTGTTTTTTGTGTTTTGCTTTGAGTTTTTTTTATAGCTAGGGGTTGAAGAAGAAGAAGAAGGCAGATCAAATGAGTAAGGAAATGTGGAATAAAATCAAGAAACCAACTTAGAATTTGCTCCAATACCAATTAAAGCAAACACCTTTGGATGGGCCGAAAGATGGCTTGACTTTAGTAACAAATTTTCCTCTTGAACTAAGATACGACTTAGTTTAAAGGCAAAGCCACCCACTAAGCCTATCCACCAAGGATTGTATAATGGCTGGGCCACCAAAAATTCTCTAAAGGCTCCACTTAAGACTAACCACCTTGAACATAAGGATAAAGAGAACCTAAAATTAAGACAGAAAGCATGAAGCTATGGTTTTTTTACTTCATTCATGTAACGTGATTTGTCAACACTAAAAAAGGGCCTTTTGTAAGCCAAATACAAGCCAATTCATACCTTCTCTCATGTCCACTTACATAACATAGGCATAAAGCAATAAAAACATAGCTAAGGAGATTAACTAAAACAAAGAGGATTAAACCTAAGCTTGACACCTCATATGGCTAGTTGATCAAACAAGTTGCTCAGTTTATGCACTTTTTCCAAAGCCCCAACAACTACTTTCTTCATTAAGGTAAACTTAGAAAGCTTGAGATCATTAGCTTGGCCAAAAAAAGGGTGGAATTGCAAGTGGCAGCTAAAACACTCAGGTCTGCCCAGTTTTGCTTTTAAATAGGTAAAGCATTTCCCCCCAAAACTTGGCTAGTTAAAAGAAACTTGTTGGTCACAATTCAGCTAAGTCACCCTCGAGGGGGTGAATAGGGTGACACTAAATAATTGCAAGTAAAAGTTTAAACATAAATTATATCAGAATATAGCAAACTTAAGGATGCTGAGTAATAAATTCAAGGAGATTGAGTTAACGAATCAAGGAAGTTGCGCAGAGTAAGAGCAAAATGGAATATAAAGCACATGCTATTTTTTAGTGACATTCACCCCTCCAACTGGGCTACGTCCACGCCTAAGGACCCTTCTTTAGGATTCAACTAGCTTGTATTAATCTACTCCAAGATTTACACAATCAAGCGTCCACCTAAGGACCTTAACAATAACACACCCTTCAGGAACCTCTTGAAGTGATTTCTCCTAAGTCATTACTTAGGAAGGATGACTCTCCTAGTTAACTCTCTTGCTTACAAGCAGAGTTATCCCAACCCTCTACTTATAAGTAGCATATGATCAACATTTGAGTTCACAGACAATTGCTCCCCCTTAATCTTCTAAAAAGGGCAACATGTGAGCATAGTGATCATGTCAAACAAATAGATCATTCAATGTAATTTAGAATAGATCATATCAAGCTATTCACACAAAGATGCATTGAGTGCTATATATGAACAAGTATGAGCATCATAATTATTTTTTGTTGTGAATAACAAAGTAAACCTTACAGAAAATAGTATATCGAGCAGTTAATAGATCTAGGTAAGATAGATAATGCATTATATTATATAAATAGTTAGAATAATTCAATCTTAACCCAAGGACAGTGAATCATAAAACATATCACAAAATATTTATCAAGTCATAGCCTTGACTTGAGTACCGCTTCTTCCTACAAGATTCAGGGGTCGCCCTTGGTCCAAACTGCTGGTGCCTATTTAAAGGATCCTTAATTCTCTCCCCCTTTGACTTTTATTAAAAGATGGGATGAAATCAGGATAGTGTATGTAGGGAATTGTCTTAACACTTACATCCACCAAACAAATAGTCTAAAATCCAAACCAAACTGGAGAATTGTTTTGAAAGCCATCATGAAAACTTGAAATTATTTTGAAGAAGGAAGGGGACATGATCATTCCTTGAGAAGAACTTATTGGATGGGCTGGTTGCAATGGGCTTTTTTGCAGGTTTGGATTGGAAGGATTCAACAATTTTAGGATTCATGGAGCTTGATGGAGTTACAAAGTGCCTCCTTGTCCATAGCCGTGTACACCTTCTTTTGCTCTATTGACTGAGCCTGTTTCCCTTTCCTTCTTCTACCTTTCCCTTCTTTAGTTTCCCTTGGTAAGCCTTCATAAGTGGGTCATGAATACAGGCCAAAGCATCCTGTGCAACCTTAAGATCATCATCCAGATAAAATTGCTCAACTTGTTTCAGAACATGCTCAAGCACCTAATCTGGATCCCTTGTAGGTTGAGCCTCAATGGCTTCTCTTAAGAATTGATAGACCACAACTTACATACTTTTGTTCAGATACTTGAGCCCTTTAACTTCCCTCATCCACCCATGCACATAAGTCTTCTCATCAGTCAGACAATTCTCAAGTTGATCTCGAATGGATGCAAGTCCGGAGATTTCTAGGTTTAGAATCTCAAGGGAGGAAGTGAAAGTGGCTATTTCAGGGTTTGAGGTAGGCTTAGAGGGTTTTAAGGGCTGTCCTTTACTAGGAGGTCTCATCTTCATGAACCTATTATCCTGAAGGAGTACGTTTGAACTTCAAAGACTCAAGTTTATCCCTCTTAATGCTAATATCCTTGTATTCAACACATTCTTCATTCTCAAGGGGAATGTTGAAGTACTCAAATACTCTGGTTAAGAGGTTGACATAAGGGAGAGGAGCGTTCCTGGATGCTTCTTCAAGCTTCTCCATGTATTCAAGAACGATTTTTGAGAAATTTTCATTATGGTCAAACATAATATGATGAACCATGCTAAGAGCTTTATAAGAAGGCATTTCTTTAGTGTTCCCTCTAGGATAGACATAGGGACAAGGATGTAGTGAAATAATCTGGGTTTTGAGTATAGCCAGGTATGACAAAGTTGATTTTTGTTGTCTTAGCTCACAGGAATCCTTGAGTAAGAGTCAAGGTAGACTTGGACATTAGAGAAAGGTTGGTAATAGACTTTGGCAGGGTCAAGTTTCAAGTTGAGGATTTTGTGTAGGGTTATTGGGGTAAGGGTAAATCAGACTCCCTTGACCTTTGTAGTGTAAAATTCATATTCCTTAGGACCTTCTTTCTTTAAATTAGCATAAAACAACTTAACCAAGATAGGATAAACTTTGGTACCCACATCAAATAGATTCTTGCAGTTCATTCCTTCTAAAACATGTGAAAAATCTAATTTCGCCTAAATAAAAAAATCGCAGTCTAGTCTCTCACAAGCTAACATTCTCCTATCATGTAAAATCTCAAAGTGAGATTCTCCCCCATCCTTAAATCAATCGAAAGGTAAATCAAGAGTAGATGAAGAAACAGAAGCTAGATTTTTTACCTTATATGATTCATCTATTTCAAATACTATATCCTCCGCCTCGTCAATGATAAGTTTCCTTTGCTTCTTTGGAGGCGGACGTGCTGGAGATTGCGAGCTTCTAGTGACCGACCTTGCTTTAGGTTCAGGAGTGGTGTTCTTTCGCTTCTTTGAAGGCATTTTTGCTCAGTAATGGAGGCTTGGTTTTAGAGAGAGATGGAGTTCATGGTTAGGGTTTGCAAGAGATGTTAGAGAGAGAAAATGTGGTTGGGGGTTTTCGAAAGGAGGGGTTGAGTGTAGTGATGAGAGGAGTTAATGGTTGAGGCGCTTGATTAGACTGACAGCATTTGATGGTTTCTAATAGTAAAGCGCTGACACATGCTGGGTTCTGGCAGTAAAAGCAGCAGTTGCTTTCTAGAAAAATTAGAGGGAATGATTTCAAAAAGATTTCCAAAAGATTTTTTAGACCAATTTTGAAAAGACTGTAAAATAATTTTCAGTACTTACCCTTTTGTTTTGGAAAAAAGTATCTCAATCAACAAAAGATTATTGATTAATCTTAGTTAACCTAAAAAACAGCCTAAATTAGTATTTAACTGACTTCAGTTACCTTAATATTGTCATGGTTATTAAATCAAGTGCCTTAAAATACCTTTCTTACCATAAAATGTCATTAAGAGAAATTTCTCCCTTTTAATTCATGCAATATGGTTAATCATACCTAGTTCCCTTCAAATAAAACATAATTGATCTTCACCAAGGGGCTTGGTAAAGATATCAGCCAATTGCATATTACTAGGCACAAAGTCTAGAAACATCATATTAAGTAGAGTTGAAGGTAACTTTGTTTCCTTCGTCACATAATTAAGAAATGCTAAGTTAAATGTAAGACCCTTAACTAAGTAGACATTCTCGATTGAGTTAGAAGGATCTTTACTAACTTTTCTAACTCCAATGATTCTATCATTCTTTTTGTCTCCAAAGGTCACCTTTCTTTGGTTAAATTCATCAAGTTCAGAAAATAGTATTGCATCACCAGTCATATGCCTTGAGCATCCGCTATCAAGGTACCATAGATCAGTGTTGAACTTGAAGCATACCTGTAAAACATATATTAAACCTTCCTATTTCCCTTGACAGGAAATCTTGGTACAGGATTTGTTACATAGTTCATAGGCCTTATACCCTTAGGTACACCCAAACCTAAACAATTATGGGAAACTATCAATGTGATTCTTAGGACACACAAAGATTCTCTATCACCATCTCTTGTTAGAGTTGCTTTGGTATCACTTCCTTATTCTTGAACGATCAGAGGGTTTTTGAAAAGCTTTTTTAGGGTGCGTTGAACTGCTCTGACCTTTGTAAGGAGGTGTCTCTTAAGCAAAGAAGTTTTGGTATGATTTTCTCTTGCTACTAGTATCATATCCAAGACCTTTTCTGTTGAAGGACACACACTGAAATCCAAGTAATCTGCTTAAGTTTTCTTGTCCCTTAGTGACTTTTGAAAAATATTTTTGAAAATCCTTACACTGAGCTTTTAGCCTTACAATCTGATCTTCAACCTCATGGAGCTTGTCAACTAGCTCAGACTTGAATTTCAAAATATGCTCATTTACATTTTTGCACCTCTATAATTCTTCTTTAAGAGTTTTAGCCCCTTTTCTAGAGTTAGTCCACTTCTCATAACATTCATCACAGAGTTCTAAAAACTGCTTGTTGTCATCGTTAAAGTTTTGCATTTTTTGTAATGATGAGCACACTCATCTTGTAAACTTTTCTTTTCATATTTTAGAAGAGCAATTTCTTCATTAAGGGGGTTGATCTTAGAATTATTCTCTCTTTTAGCATTTACACCAGGCATGATAATTTCAATCAAATCATCTCTTGACATTTTAGAGAAAAAAGATTTTACCTGTTGAGTTAAAGTACCCTCAACTTTCTTGAGTACTGATTTGCAGCACCTTGAGAATTTAACTGTTTCTTCCTTTTCTTTGTCATTTACCATGAAGCAAAGGGTGACACCTTCATCTCCTTCACTATTACTATCGTTGAAGTCACTGCCATTCCATGCAGCCAATAAAGCCTTTTTGCTTTTTCCCTTGAACTTCTTCTTTTCACCTTTCTTTTTCAAGGATAGGCAATCCTTTATCATGTGCCCTAGCTTACCGCAACCAAAGCATCTAATGGAGTTGGAATCAAGGCTTTGAGATGAGGATTTTATTCCTTTATTGCCTTTTGAGGATGACCCTTTGCGAAGCTTCTTGAAGTTAAAATTCTTCTTGTGAGCATTTTGTGGAACCTTTTGGCTAACATGACAATCTCTTTGTCAGATTCTTCTGAGTTAAAATCATCTCTACTTTCAGGGTCATTGATGGCAGCTTTCAAGGCTATCCTTTGTTTGAGGATTCTTCCCTTCTCTTTTTGAAGGTGGATTTCACATGGTAGTAGTTTTCTTACTAGATCTTCCAACCTCAAGGTCTTCAAATTTTATGCCTCTTCAATGGAAATAACCTTGGCTCCCCATTTGTTCCTTAGGAGACTTCTCAACAACTTCCTCACATCTCTTCATTTGAATAAACTTTTCCAATAGACTTGAGGTTGTTAATGATGTCATGAATCTGATGTACATCTCCTTGACAAGTTCGTTGGGATGCATCTTGAAAAGCTCATATTAGTGTACATAGATGCTTATCTTAGATTCCTTCACTTGGCTTGTGCCTTCATAGGTGGTTACCAAGGTATCCCACACTTCTTTAGTTGTTTCACAAGTAAAAAATATGTTAAATTCATTAGCATCTAAAGTATAGTAAAAAGCATTAAGAGCCTTGTAATTCTTCTTCACTCTTGGATGCTCTTCAGTGGTATACTGGTCAATGGGCTTTTCACGCACTTGAGTGGCAACTCTGAGCCCTTAACACTATATTCCACAGCTTGTAATCTTGATCCGTCAACTAGATAGGCATCATTCTCTTCCAATGAGCAAAGCTAAATCCACATAATAAAGGAGGTCTGGTCTCAGCCATTCCTGAGCAAGACATTGATCTTTACTTAGTTGATGTTTAAATCACAAGAGGTGAGACTAGCTATGATACCAATTGTTAGTCCCAAATCAACTAAGTCACCTTAGAGGGGGCTGAATAGGGTGACACTAAATGATTGCAAGTAAAAACTTGAACATAGATTATATCATAATACAGTAGACTCAAGGATGCTAAATAATAAATTCAAGGACACTGAGCTAATGAATCAAGGGGATTGAGCAGAGTAAGGGCAAAACAGAATATAAAGCACACGGTGTTTGTGAATGAGGTTCACCCATCCAACTTGGCTATGTCCCTACCCAAGGACCTTTCCTTAGGGTTCAGCCAGCTTGCATTAATCTGCTCTGAGATTTACACAATCAAGCGTCCACGAAAGGACCTTAACAATGACATACCCTTCAAGAACCTTTTGAAGTGATTTCACCTAAGTATCTACTAAGAAAGGATGACTCTCCCAGCCAACCCTCTTACTTACAAGCAAGATTCTCCCAACTATCTTGTCTCATAAGGAAAACTCAAAAGTGTGTACAAGGATTACAACGATTTTGAATTTGTTCACTCAAGAGTACAATAACACTTAGTGTGAGAGTTGAGCTATTTGTGTTCATGTGTTACGTACCCTTCTTCTTTAGCAAGGTCTCTATTTATAGACAGTGAGATTCAGACTGTTGGATAATGATGAAGGAGGTAGCCATTGGATATATTAGAATATTCTATTGGATGCTTTATTCTAATGGCTACAGGTTGGTCTAACAGTCTTGACTGAAGTCCGTTATGTCAACAGTTTCTCAATCTTCTCTTGACTTCTCCTGGTTTGGAAAGGAGCTTTCTCAGCCTTCATCTAATTTGCTAGCCATTTCATTCTCTTTTTGATAAGGCAGATGAGCTTCTTTCTAAACCTTGATATTGACATATTCCATTTCTGGCANNGTTAACTGTAGCTATGTCTTGGCATGAAGCACTTTTGGCCCTTTCTTGTTTTGAATACATTTGAATCTACTTTATATGCTTCCAAACTATAACCAGCTATTACATATAAAAACCACTAAGTTAATCTTGCATTTATTTAAGGAAAAATTCATATCCAAATATTTATCAGTTAATTAAATTGAAAATAATTTAATTAGCCAAGTTTAAGCAAGTGTGGTGATTCACTTCTATTTAAGGCAAAATTCATAGCCAAATATTTATCAATCAATTATCAATTAGTTCAATGACTTGTGCTATGATTTCCTAACACGAAATTGCATATAATTACAAATTGGTTAATATAATCACACAGATATGCAAATTCCAGATTTAACGTAATTGATCAGAATGTCATAACATTCATTTTGATCTGAGTCAAGCATTTTGCATGCCATGGAAAGTTTATAACTTTGAAGGTTTGTTTCTGACATGCCAGTCAATGTCCTTGACAATAAGAGTTTAAGGTGGTTGAACTCTAGCATTGAAGCTTTAGACAGTCAATGACATGGGGACTTGTCATGGGATTAATAACACTTAGATAGAATGCAAGCGACTATATATTCACGATCAAGCAATTCATTGTTCATAACAATGTTCCTTGAAATCGAAACTCCTAGAGATATGTCAAGCTCATAATCACATCACATTAAGTAATACTTCAAAACTCC
>NCQU01066020.1:7807-23192 GCA_002740485.1 Pereskia humboldtii | reverse complement strand
TATTCTAGACTTTGCGTATAATTTTTTAGGGTAAGCACCCTGCTGATGTGGGGCTCTATCTAGGGCCCACACGTCAGAGGAGGTTGGTAGTTGGTAATTTAACATGCATTAACACCTCCTTCCGCCATACTCTCAAGTTGAGTTTGTCACTCTTGAGGTTCGAACTTGGGACCTCTGACGAAAGGCCATCAATTGCAGTATGGCACGCTCGGCTAGGGTCTACTATCAAGTTACATATAGTACATGAAAAATTTTGATAGTGTATATAAAGCGACCCTCTTTGGGGGAATTGAAGGTGTGAAATAACAATTTGATATTTTTTTTAAAAAAAAAGTCCATGTATTTCAAATTTCGAGTTTGGCTTTTGAAAAACTGCTATGAATTTCTTATCTTTGTAATTAGATTTAAACATTAGCTATATGATTAGATTTGACCTTTTTTGTACTGGTAACATGAGTTCATCACTTTTTTGAGGTTTTATTTTACTCTTTGTTGTGTATGTACCCGGTGTTGACCTGCTTAAACTAGCTAGTCATTAAGTAAGTTAAGGAGTCACTCAACATAGCTTATTATGTTGAATTGTTACTTAATCCAAAACATTTTAAAAAAATACCTTGCTTTCGATTGCTTCAGTTCCCCACAATCCCACCCCATTGTGAGAGAGGAGAAAATGCTCAAAAAAAAATAATAATAATAAATGTTCTAAGTTTAATTAATGCTATACATATTTTGGATAACCAAATTGGAAACACTAAAATATAAAAAAATAAGTTGTATGGAGACAAATATGGTCGTATGGGGACAAAAGAAGCCAACACCCCAATATTATCATACAGATTGATGGATCATGGCAGCCGAAAGGATATAGGGGAGGGCTTGGAATAGTGGTATTAAACAACAACATACCCTTGAAGACATATCAAGAAGCATTACTGTGCCAGTCAGCATTAGTCGCAAAAACTGCAGCACTTGAAAAGGCTCTATGGTTGGCTATGCAGCAAAAATGGACAGCAGTGGAAATTTGGACTGACAACTCTATCCTAGTCCAGTGCATGCAAGAAGCGGCCATTCCCCCAATTGACATCACATTATTAGTAGAACAATGTATTAAGCTCAAAGACTTATTTTCATGTTGTATAATAAAGAAGGTGGATAGAAGAGAAGTGCAAAAAGCTCATCGATTAGCGATCCAAGCAAGGAAAAGGACTCTGTAACATATATGATATTATTGTATTACCCAACAGACAAAAAAAAAACAGAGAGTACTTTTTCTTGTTACATTATAGTTTGTAAATATAAATATAAATAATATAAATATACATCGATTAAAATATATAAATTACTAGGTAAATTTCGGTCTATATACCCAATGACACAAATTCCGATCCTTTTCTTTCTTAACTCCAAAACTTGTCTAAAGATTGTTTAAGACTATAATCCCTGATGTAGGATATATGTGTTATGAAATATAAAAGCGTAACCAAAAAGAATTTTGGGGAGAGTGGTCCAAAAAAAAAAAAAAGAAAAAAGAAAGAGGATTAAGAATCATCCCCTTTGTTCACATTACTTTAATAATTACTAATCTTATCAATACTTGTCATCCATTTATATTTCACTTAAACAAGTGCCACCTCTTGGTCCCTTGTCATATATTTATTCACATAAGATGTGGATTAAAGATGTTTTCCTCCTATCAACATAGGTTGGTTCAAATAGTTTGACACTTGTTCCCCTTAAGTAAGGTCTTAGATTTGAATTTTGTGAATAGAGAAAATCTGTGATGGGAGAGTTCTGCCTCTTTATGAACCAATAATAGCTTGACTATGATAAAACAGAGATCCGATCCAAAGACTAAAAATGATGAAAATTACTCATTAACATTTTCTACCTCCATAATAAGTTTAATACATGCCTTTGAATTCAATCAATTAATTAAATACTTCATGAAATTATCTCAATGATCACGATGGTTGACCATTGAATAAAGAGCTTGTTATATGATATCAGTGAAAGGAGTATAAATAAAAATATATATACTAAGAAAAATTTTATTCTTGTCGCAAGTGACGTATTGTCAACAATCAAATGTTTACAAAAGGAAAAAGTTTAGATGTTTTCACGCGTGTAATTGTATATTGTATTGTGCATCGCTCCTCTTGTTCTCATATTTGGTGAATTATTTTGTCTTAGAGTTGTAAAATATAAATAGAGTGGTTGGATTATTTATTTATTTATTTTTGACAGTAGGTTTTTTTTTTTTTGGGTTTGTAGGAGCCACAAAGGACAGTACAATACAATTACAATACAATGAGAGAGGGGGGAATTAAATCTGAGACCTAATATATCCAAGATCTCAGTCTTAACCACTAGGCTAAGACTTCATTGGTATTTTTGATAGTAGGTAACACAAATCAATTACACATAATATAAGCAAAGTGTCTTACACACTAGTAAATTAAAAATAAAAAGGCTTGTTTTATGCCATTAGATAAGATAATAGCAAAAACAGTCACAATTATCGCCCTCATGTCTACGCAGTATTCTTTTCTTGATGATCACTGGCCAGTTAAGTATCCATACGTAGGCATCGAAATTTTCTCTTGTCCTGCACAGTTCTGGCAAGGCCTCTCGGGAGGTTTTCTTTGTATGCCCCAGCTAGTCATTGCTTGAAAACTTGGTGTTTTGATGATCCACCAGCTTGCACCATGCAAACAGTCCCGTAATGAAGGAGAATTTGAATTTATAAATATACATAGCCTGTGCGAGTGTCTCTGACATAAATTGAAGCCTAGATATATAAATGAAAAAAATAATTAAATTTGAATACTTTTTTTTTGGCTAGAATATTTTGAGATAATCACAATATATGTAAGTTACAAATATTTTATGCTTAGATGCACAATTAGTTGCCAGTAGTAATGATTTTACTGATTTCAACTTATAATGTTTGAGTATAGTCTAATTTCAAATTATATTTAATACTTTTGTCATAAAAGTGGGGGAAGGCCAACCTTGGGTCGGTTAGGCTCAACCCATTTATTCACAAGGAGAAGTCTGACATGACTCTCACCAACTCATTGTGGGGGACAACATTTATGTGTTATTTATAAATTTATTTAAAACTTCAAATCCAACATTATATTTCAAATTAAATGAGGTCGCCTCACAATAAGTATTACATGTTACTCCTTTGTATGGGACAATATTTATGTATTAGCTTTCAAATTAAACTTGTTATGCCCGCAAGCGTACGGATGTAGCATTGTACCACATCAAGGTCGTATCCACAAAGACTATGTCTACCGAGCTAATCCATATAGATAGGCTAAGCGAAAGTTCAGAATCGAAGTTAAACTACGCTAGCACTTAATCTAATGGATAGATCACCAAGGAACTTAGTCAAGCCAAACAATTTACCAATCGAGGTATCAAACAAACACTTTTTTCTTAGTTGATTTTTTCAAAACCAATAATCTAAGTATCAAGACCCTCTTTTAAGATGGAATGAAATAACTAAACCTAATCATTACCATTTCTCAAGGGTTCTTGAATAGTTCAGGTTCATTAAGATCACGATTATCTACTTAATATTTTCTCGATCGTGATTCTTTCTCAAGATATCGTTCAATTGAGTCAAATCCTAGGGTTCTAGTACCAAATTTCACCTTTTAATTCTTCACCCAATACTCAAAACAAGCAAGAAAGTGATTGAATTCCTTGCAAGATAATAAAAATCTAGGATTCAATAAAACATGCCAACTAATTACAAAGTACTTTCAGATCAATACAAGAATTGATTCATTCACTAGTTTAATACAACTCCTAGATTTAAACAAAACCAGAGTACCATAATAAACAACCTAATCTAATACATATAGAAAGCATAAAAACTATGAGAAAAGAGAAGAGAAGGGGAACGAGATGCTTAGTTTCCAGGCGGTCTTGAATCCATCAATGTAATCTCGATCCGGTTTCCTCGCAAATCTCCCTCTTCTACTTTCTCTTTCTCTTTCCAATGGAAGGAAACTCTAATCTCCAATGGTGGTATGCCCTCAAAAAGTGTGAAAAAGTGTCATATATTGCAAAAACTGAGCAACAAACTGACAAAAACGAGTAGAAGCCAGACAGACCAACAGGAGCCAGCCAGCCACGGCCCATGGCTGCTACCACGTCAGTCTAGAAGAGCCTTACAGCTAAATGACGAGGAGGTTGATGTTCCACCCCAGGCCTTGCAGCCCGGCGCACATCTTACCTAGATATGTGGCCCCAACAGGCTCTTGTGACCCTGACTTTAGCCTCGTTTTAAACAATGTTCAAATGGTTCGTCTTTGCCTCTTAATCACATTGGTGTGGAAAACTTGCTTCACTCACTTGAATTGTAAAAACCCTTGTTCAATACTCACTTCACATCTTTAGGGTAATAATTGGCATCTAGGGCATTTAAAATTCCTATTGAGTGAGTCAGGGTGTCTCTTCTTGATATTTTATGACTGTTCCACTTCCTCTCAGATCGATAAGGGACTAGTGAAACTTTAAGTCGCTTCAAGTCATAGTTATAGATGTTGTTCCGTATTGATAAAAATTTATACATTTATTATCGTATTCTATGCGATTAAAGATCGACTAAATATCGGTTCATACTAGTTGGCTATGGGAACATTCTATCATTGTCAAAACATTTTGAGTCCTTTTAAACTAGTACTTATATGCCAGAGCACGATGCAGGCCACCCTCAAAANNNNATGAGGTTTCTATTTTGAATTTGCATTTTATGCCCGTTGAATTATATTCTGATTGATACACAAGTTAATACCGTCCATGGCTTGGTATTCGAATGTGAGACTTTATCAAACGACATAATTTACGTAATATCCTTTTTTTTTTTGGATGGGGAAAGGAGTTGGTGCAAATGTTGCTTTACTTGGGTGGCCTATGGACAATAAAATAGTGGGCGTTTGATGTAATTATTTGAATAATTCATAGGAACTTGCCTATGAATTCCTTAAGCATGAATAGTCTACCAATCACGCTATGATGAAGTGTATATATAACATAATATGTAAAATTTGACCAGAAGGATACTAAAAAAATTGGATTCCAAAATGATGAGAATACCATGTGCTATAAATTATAATCAATAAAAATCATGTGTAAACAATCGGATGCTTTCTCCCACCAACTCTACTAAATTGAATTATTCATTGACTTTAGTTAATAATTAATATGCACTAATTACTAAGATATAGTTTACCATATGGTTGTCAGACCAGTTTTACTGTATGGTGCAGAGTGTTGGCCAATCAAGAAAACTCAAGTCTAGAGGATGATAGTTGCTCAGATAAGGATGATTCGTTGTATGTGTGGGGGCACCAGATTGGATAGGATCAGAAATATAATGATCAGAAACAAAGTAGGAGTGACATCTATAGAGGATAAGATGAGAGAGGCTAGACTTAGATGGTTTGGTCATGTAAGAAGAAGGAGTGTGGATGCTCCAGTGAGGAGATGTGAAAGGATTACCCTTCTGGAGTGTAAAAGGGGGCGAGACAGACCTAGGAAGAGTTGGAATGAAGTGATTAGGCACAATTTAATGGATTTAGATTTACCGAAGGACATGGCTGAAGATAGGAGACTATGGAGGTCTAGGATTAGGGTGGCAAATCTTAGGTAGCTTGTTACTCGCACGTCCATTAGATCTCGAGGGCATAGGAGATGTTGGTGTGTGGTTTACCTATTACATATCTTGCGTTTCTAGTACTTGCATTTTCCTTTTTTTTTTAACCTAGTGTCATTTATTGATTGTGCCAGACTAATCTCTATTATTGATTTATTGTTATGGGTTGTTAGTTGTGTGGTTTTTTTCCTCCCTTTTGTTTCAAAAGATTTTCAACTCTAAACGTTTTATCAAAACTTTTTTTGGTGGGTCTATTAAAATCGGCCTCTATGCGGGCAGTACCCACATGGGTAAGGCTGCTTACATCTGGATAGCCCCAGACCCCGCGCAAGCGGGACCCACATTGGGAGTTGTTGTTGTTATTGTTGTATGATATTTGGACACCTCATTGTTCATCTACTCATTAACTTGAACTCACATCTGGCCTCTTTAAGGCAGACTATGTAAAATTCAATTTTTTTTTACCCATATGTTGTAATGACCTTTTATTATTATCAAGGCGGCATTCACGATTTTTAGTTAATAGGTTCTCAAATTATCTTTATGACAATTTTACTGAAAATCTTGTCTCATCTCCCGTTGATTCTCTAATCAATGGAGGCGGTTGCCTGTGTGAAGGGGCTAACCTTATGTCCAACCAACATACCTCTTAATTCAAGAATGCACAACAAGCATCCAAGAATAAGAATGTACATTCCAACATTCTGATAACAAGTGTATATTAAACAACTTATTTTGATATTTGTAGCATTAAATAAACATTTGTGACTGTTGGAAAATATTAGTAAACAACACCCCAATGCATGTTATCATCTATGAAGTCCCCTAAGCCTTTATGTGCTCAACAAACGTATCATGTTACTAAGGCTTGATCAATGGCTCTATAACCATTCCTTTGTAGGAAAGTTACTTTACGTTCACTCTCTTTGTGTGCTATCATATCATTTACAAAAATTGAACTTTGATTTTCAATCTGTTTGGTCTTACAATGGCACTTAAAGCTCTTAGCACATGTGATCATAACTTGTCACAGTAAACCATTATTGGACAACACTATTGGATACACTAACCAATTAATCAGTACCTCTTTAGCTAAACAAACTGTTGCACATTCAAGGAGAGAGCTATAAACTCGTCTTGCCTCAAAGACAAGGCAATGTACGGCTGGCTCTTGCCACTTTAGCATCATTCCTAAGTAGGACAACATATCCGGAGGTTGAGTTCTTATCTAAACCTCCTATAGTCAACATTAGCACACTCGTTTTGGTGTAGATTCTTGCCTATGTTTCAAAGCGCGCAATCAGAGGTTCCTTTTAGGTACCTCATGACTTAAATGCGTTCTATTGTGCTAGTCTCAGGTTCGATTGATATATATTTAGAGATATCAAGTCTAATACGCACCATATCATGTGTTAGACCTTCACCCACACTAGTAAAACATGTTCTGCTCATTATTGTTTTTTCTGATGGAGTTTAGACGCATTAAGTTGTTTAAGGCCTTACCCTTATTGATTAGAGTACCAATAGGGTAATAACTATGAGTATTAAACTATTCAAGGACCTTCTAATGTGATTCTCTTTTGGAAAGAGAATAATCCCCTTGAATATTCTCTAGAAAACTTTATTTCAAGACTATACCCTGCTTTAGCCATATTAATCATCTCAGAGCTAGATGATGGCAGGCCTTTTGCCTTACTTACTAACTCTATATCGTTTCCAACTAGTAGTAAGTCATTGACATATGATGACTTACCTACAAATTTAGTCTTTAAACCTTTTGGTATTGTTTGCTTCTAAAATGCCGTATTTTATACCCTTATTTATTTAGCTTTTTCCCGTAATAAATTCTAATTATTAGGATTTGTATTTGGTTTTACTTAATTCTGTAGGAAATAACAATGATCCAAAAGTGGGTAAACTTGGGAGTAAATTAGCATGAAAGTCGAAGAGTGGAGCCTTGGTATGTGTTGGACGTCTGCGAGGCCAAAGAAGGTCGCAATCAAGGTTGCGGAGCATTCATTAGGGCAGTCGTAGACTGTCCACATAGTAGTGGAATGAACATGCAACATTAGAGCCTGACACGGGAGCCAGTGTCCACTTATATGGGCACCCTTGTCCAATGGCACATCAGTGCCCAGTTCCTATAACTTCTAGTTTAGTCTTCCAGAACCTAACACGGGTGCCCATAGCCAAAGGCGCGGCTCGTGTCATTAAGGTGGTCCCCAAGCCTATTATTTATAATCCACTTTTGCCCCCTTTTGAGATCATTCTTCATTCTTTCTTTTCCCCTTTTTTGTATATTTAGTCTCTTAAACCCCATTAAGGGGAAAATAATTTAGGCTAGATTAGTGTATATCATGTACAAGATTTTAGATTTTGCTATTCAAGGCTAAGTTTCTCCCCCCTCTCTCTTTAATTTCATGCTTTCTAGTTTATTTGCTAGTTTAATTGTTCTTTATTATGCTTGTGCTCTTATGTTAATTGCAGTTAAATTTGAGATCTTTGGTTGTGATTAGCCCTTAAGATGGCTAGTTGATCTCATTTAAGGCCTTCACATACCTTGTTTATGCTTGAATTTAGAGTTTTCTCTCATGCCCATAAAGTGTTTGATGAAATGCTTGAAAGAGCTTTGATCTATATTTTTAGTTAATTGACTTATGTTGCAAGCTAGGTGAGGTCAATTGTCTAGTGTAGATAGGGAGGATAACTAGGCTTTGAACATGAAAATAGTCTGAATCCTAGCTACATCCAGGGTTGCTAGTTTTGTGGTTTAATTGGGCTAACCCCATGAAAATAGGTGGTTAGAACAATTAAATTAGCCTTTGAACATTAGAATAGGGCTTTGGTGAGCTTTAATGGTGCAACCGCTCCTCTTTGAATGCTAGCATAACTTGGAAAGGTTAGGGTTTGACTCAATTAATTAGTTTACCTTTGGTTTAATCATAACTGGAGTCCTTTTTATTTGTTCCAATACTTTAGTTCTACTTTTCTATTACCCTTTGCTCTTCCTACCTTAAAACGCTTGATTAGCTTTGGTACATGAAAACACAACGCCTTGTGGATACAATCCGTACTTGTCGTTCCCTTGGCTCCCAATGAGGACATTGTGAGATGTATATGTTAGGGAGGAGAAGTCATGCTTAAAACTTTTGAAATTGAAAAAAAAAAGAGAAATTTTAAAAAAAGATTTTTTATTTTTTTAATTATTTTGTGGAGTTTTATACTATTTTGATTGACCTTGACTCTTGTACCTTACCTATTAGCTTATATATAAGTATGGCGTGCATGATAGATCTTTGTCCCAAGTGTGTCATTCTATGCCCCAGTCCCCTCCCCGACATTTATTCTTGAGCAAGTTGTATGACTGTGGTAGATGTCCTGTGATATTTGGAGCCTAAAGACTATTCATTACATATAGTCTTATTTCTCCTTCCATGTGTGACTTCTCCATGGTTACATCTCTAGAACTTAGTTTGGTTCTCTTTGAAATCACATTTGGCATGTGCATATGTTGATATGATTGGGGCATTCATTGTTTTATATAGCGCATGGGCCTTAAAGGCACCCATTGATGTATGCCATCCCCCTTGTTTGCCCTTTCTGCCTTTCCTTGTCTTTGTTGTTGTACCATATCCACTACACCCTTAGCCTAAGCATATTTCCTATACCTAAGTCAAAGTCTAGTGGAGGAACAATTTCACATTGAATTGGGCATTTTTAGGAGGTTGATCATGTTTGGCGTTTTTGTTGGTGGTTTGTATTAAAGGGATTGTGAGTTGAGGTTTTGTGTTTTTTCCCATGCCATTCACATGTCTTTTACTTTATTGTTTGAAAAAAAAATTACAAAGAGGAAAAGGAAAAGGAAGTTGTGAATAAAGTGATTGGCATGACGATTAACTCAATAAGTTTGTATCAACTACTCTTCCCTAGTGGTCTTTTATAGGGTGTATGCTTATTTTCTAAATGTGTGCAGTTGGTGTTTTGGCTTTTAAATGTTGTGGAAGTGTTCTTGCTCTGTATTCTTTTGGCTATTAGCTCTAGTTTTTCTAAATTCTTCTACTTGCACTTAATCTTGGCCCCATTACAACCTTTGATATGTACATTCAGTTTATATGTAGGTTACTATCTGGGTTGTAAGGTTGATACGGTTGGTTGGAATATGTACAGTTTTCTCCCTTGTTGTATATATTTGTGCTTTGTATGAAAAAGCAAAAGATTTTCTATTTTTCTTTCTGTTTGCTTTTCTTTTTTCAAGATTTTATGGGTATATTTTTTGCCAACCCTCATGAGACCTCACTCTTCCACTTGGGGGAACCAAGGGGTTTAAAGGGCTTGTTGTATACGCTAAATGCAACCATAATTCCTATGAAAGTGGGTTAGATTCTAAGTTTGATGGCTAGTTGATCTTGTTCAAGGCCTTAACCTACCTTGTTTATGCTTTAGTTTAGAGTTTCCTCTCACGCCCGCAAAGTATTTGATGAAATGCTTGAAAGAGATTTCATCCATATTTTTAGGCAATTGACTTATGCTGAAAGGTTAGGTTAACTGTCTAGTGTAGGTAGGGAGGATAACTAGGCTTTGGACATGAAAATAGTTTAAATCGTAGCTAGGTCCAGGGTTGCTACTCTTGTGGTTTAATTGGGCTAATCAATGAAAATAGGTAGTTACAATAATCAAAATAGCCTTCAACCCTTAAAGGAGGGCCTGGATGAGCTTTGATGGTGCAACTGTTCATCTCCGAATGCTAGCATGGAAAGGTTAGGGTTTGACTTGATTAATTAGTTTTATCTTAGGTTTTATCATAACTCGAGTCCTTTTTGTTTATTTCAATAGTTTAGTTCTGCTTTCCATTACCCTTTGTTCTGCCTAGCTGCAAATGCTTAAGTTAGCTTTGGCGCTTGAAAACATAACTCCGTTTTATAAGACCCGTACACCGTACACTTGCAGTTTTGACTTATCAAGTGCAAACATAGTGATCTTCATCAATCATAGTGAAGCCACTAGAGATGACCACACTGTGAAAAACAAATATGCCTGTGCATTGAAGATACTTTAAGACCCCAAATGAGCTCACATATTTACATACCTCATGTTTGCATCCGTTTTGAATAAAACCTTTTGATTGTTCCATACAAGTATCCTCACTTAAATTTGTTTTTAAGATTGGCATTTGTACATCAATATTATGATGTAACTTTGGGTCCAAACTAGTAACAATTGCCATATAAAGGTGAATCAGGATAAACCACGTAATAGGAGGGAAAAACTATTTGTAGTTAATCCTATCTCATTATATGTACCCCTTTGCAAATAGTTGAGCCTAATGTCAACTACGCCATCAACCTTACTATTTAAGAACCCTCTTGTTGCCAAAGAACTTTGTGTCATTCTGGAAGGTCAACTAGCTCCTATACTTTGTTAGCCTTTATTAACTCCATCTTATTTGCTATTGTCTTAATCCACTTATCTTTAGAAGGGATGAAAAGAGCATCTTAGCTCATTTCTCTTTTGTAAGAGTGTCATGAAAAATTCTTTTACCTCCATGTCCAAACAACAACAAGGAATCTTTAGTTATACTATGTCTTAGGAGATATTCATATAATCTCAAATCGTTCCTCTTTGGATCGATTTTACACCCACTTAAACAAAGGCCTATCATCTTGATCCCACTTGGAACAAGAATAGGATCACTTTCATTTGCTCTTGATGAAGAAGACGGATCTTGATTATAAACTTATTCGTTATCAATTAAAATCCTCCTACTTAAATGAAGGTATCCGATTCATCTCAGAGAACTAATCAAAATAAGTCTTAACCTAACTCGCCTTTCATTGATAATCCATTCTTTAGAATGTGATATTTACTGATCTAGATTTAGTTGCACTTCCATTATCTTGAGGCCCAATGAGTACAAAACCTTTTAAGGTGTTCGAGTATCCCAAAAAGACACTCTTTTCTCCCTCTTCGGCACTTCCATAGGAGAGGTTGTGTACATAGGATGCATACTCGTAAGATCTTAAAACTCTTAGGTGGGATCTCTTACTAATCGGTAACTGATATGGAATGGTTGCAACTGGCTTCAGAATTACATGGCCAAGATTATAGATTACAATCAAAATTAACATCTACTTAATAGGAGATATACAATTTTGTTTGCACAATCATTAATCCTACCATCTCAAAGAGCATTCTATTTTCTTTCTTTACAACACCATTTCGTTGTAGACATTTAGAAATAGTTAGCTAATAAACTATTCCTTTTTCATCGCAAAATCCATTAAATTACGCTGAGAAATATGTTGGCATTGATTTGGTCTTAGAGGCCTTAACCTCTTGGGTATAATTGATTTTTAGCCAAGATCACATGATTCTTAAAGTAACTTATTGCCTTAGACTCAGATGAGGTCAAATAGACCTAACCCTATCAACTGAAAAAGTGATGAAATGTAGAAGCTATGTGCTTTGTTATCGCACTATAGGACCACAAAACTCCAAATCAATCAATTGCAATGGAAATTCGGCTCGTATAACCTTTCTAAACGGTTTTCTTGTCGTTTTTCTTGCCAAATAATGATCATAAGTGGGCTAGTCCACTTGCATTTACTGACATCCCTTCTTTTGCTAGCTTTTGGATATATATGCTACTGGCCATATGGCCTAGTCTAATATGATCAGTCTTTCACATAACCATAATTATGTGAATAAGAAAATATAAAAAACAAACAGTTGGACTAAATGAAACTAATATCCAAATCTATTACAAGCAAACCATGTCTGACAAAAGCAGAACTAAAATAAATTGTTTCCAAAAAAAAACAACATAGTTTCAATGCTATGAAAATAGTCAAAATGAAACCTAAAGTCAATAAAACCAACATAGAAACATTATTCTGGCGATTCTTAGAAACAAGTAGGACGTCATGTAGAATAAGGTCTCGGCCACCATGCAAGACTAGATTGCATGTTCCGATTCCTCTAACAACCATCTCGTTGTTGTTTCTATACAGCTCCTTATCAAACCATGCATGTAGGAACCCGTTAGAAGCATAATGAGGCTTCACGATCCCTAACTATGAGGTTCAAGGTCCTGAACCTATAATCCACATAGGATTAGTTTCAGAATGAACAATAAAACTAGCTACATAAGACTTACTACTAACCATTGGTAGGTACCTTCCTAGGCCAGTACAATCACGAGCATAGTGACCTAGGTGGTCATAATTAAAGCACTTAACTTCTGCTAAATCCTTCTTTCTTGCACGTTTTCCTTTGCCTTGTTGATCATGCTCAGGTTTCTCATTTAAATGAGCCTCGCTAATCCAATTCCCTTGGTTTTTTTTTTCTCTAAGGACCATTCCTCAAGTTAGAGGTCGACATATGCGCTTCTGCGCTTGTCCTTCCAGTGGCCTCTTGCCGCTCTTCCTCTAGCCCAAGACGTTGCCTAATCTCCTCAAAGAAAACGATATACTTATGTTTTTTCTAAGAAGATATTGGTTTTGATGATGAGAAACCAACTGAGAATAATGATGTTTATCTGCACTAAAAATGATGATATGTTGAAGATATATGTTATGCCTACATGTTATCAAACTCTTGCTTATTAAGAACATTGTATGATTGTCAGAGTCCCTGGGTAATCTTACATCAGTTTTTCATTGTGCTCTACGTAATCTGACCCTAACTATGGTCAGTCCAATTCCCTGACACTGACCTTGCTTAGACATGCTTATGAGATTGCTTAATTGACTAAGTGATGAAGAATTGCTTAAGTGTTTGATCTTATGCAAAAGATATTATTGATCATCCTTATTGAGTGGTACAGGCCACACAAGATTATGTATAAGATGATTTCCTTATATGGCCTTAATTGATTCGTGAGTTTATGTCAAGACTTTGGCATACAAGTCATTGAAATTATTAATATGATTTATTATACTTTACTCACTTGTTTGTTGAGTTGAAAATGAGCAAAGAAAGTAGGTAATTAAGAGGTCTTATACATGAAAGTAGTCAAGTTCAGAATTGCTAAGGAAATGAGCAGTCGCCACTTGATTGATTCAATTGAAGATTGTATGGGCAGCAAGAGAAGATCAAATATGTGAAGTAGTAGAATCAAAGATAGCTATTACAGACCCTGACGAGAATTATACGTGTGATACTCATAATCATGATTAATGCTCTACCCATCCAACTATCAAGTGATTATCACATATTGAGCTCGAACACAATAGCCTGAAAAAGATCATAGCACCTCCAAGAATCAGGATGGATGAACGCTATGCCTATCCAAAGAAAGGAAACAATCCTCAAAGTGAATACATGCACATTTCTATAAGAAGAAGACAAAAGGACGTTGATCAATCAAGTTCACTCTGAATAGAGATGCTAGAGTGATATCAGAGCTGAAAGGCATTCAGGTGGAAATCATCAGAAATAATAATAGTCAAAGCCACATCAGAGTCAGAAGATATCAGAGTCTGATTAGAGTTAGAAATCATTAGACTCGAAAAATGTCAGAATCGAAAATCATTAGAGTCCGAAGTCTGCAAAGAAATATTAAACGGTGACATGAAGAAAATTCATTTGAATTTTATCTTGCTTGGAGATGCATGTGATTAATTTGGAAAAAGCAAGATTGTTAAGCTAATGATTTTAGCCAAAAGAGATTTGAAATCAAAATTAAGAAGTCATTGCAAAAGCAGCAGACAACCTTGACAAGTTGTAGGCTGTCACTGTCAGCAGTCATTATCACTACCAGGCTACCTTGTACTTGGTCTAAAGAAAGAACTCCAATGGCTAGNNGCAAAAAAGCAATTGATTGTGAATTTTTACATCTGAAAATATGTTTAAATGTTATTTGAAATATGCCCAACCAAAAGAGGAAAAAGAAATTGTCAAAAGATTATGTGAGAGACACTAACGAAGGCCGCACTGCAGCCCAAGATCAAAAACCCAAAGCAACTTTGCCCAAAGCAACTTTGTCTTTATCCCAACGGCTAGTTTCCTTCTCTAACGGTCATATGGAGCTAAATTGCATATAAATGCAAGGCCAAGGCAGAAATTTAAAGGCTACGACACTTGAGGAAAAAAAAAAGAGCATATTATGCTGTCACTTATAACCATTGTGCTCATCCCATACATTTCAATTCTCTGTACTACTGGTGTAATAGAAGTGAGTGAGAGTCACTACTTCTCTATTGAGAGTGTTGTCCTCCTGAGACTTAGGGAACTCTAGGAGTTGGGGCTTGTCAGAGTGCCTTGAGAAAACTTTGTTTGGTGGCATGGAGTTAGGGTGCTCTTATTGTATTGTCTACACGCTACTAAAGAGTGCATAGGGAAAACTCTGTAGGCAACACGGGGTAGTGAGGCTCTTGCTGGCCACTATACTTCTGATAGTTGGGAAACTCTAGAAGTTGGGCATGTTAGAGTGTCTTGTAGGCAAGGTGTTAGAAGACACTTGCTAAACTGTCTTGGGAAGACAGTGAATTGACTGAGCCCTAAGGTCAAGGAAGGACCTCAAGCGGGGACATAGCCTAAGGTTGATTTGGGTGAACCTTGTGAAAATCTGGTGTCTCCGATCTCTTTACTTTCTACACTTACTTTATTCTAGATTCTTCTTGCTTCTTACTAATCACAGCATGTAACTAGTTGACTGATATTGCCTCAAATTAAAATTATATCTCTTCTAACTTGTCCTTATAATTTTAGCAA
>NCQU01065741.1:0-10173 GCA_002740485.1 Pereskia humboldtii | reverse complement strand
CAAGAAAATAAAGATGCTTGGGTGAGTTGCTCCAAATTAGACCATTTGACGGGCCACGCAGGTCCACTGGGTAGGCTTTGAAACATAGCCAGATCGGAATATAGTCCACTCACAGTCAAAATGAAGTTGACTTGCTTCTTGACCCAGGCTGAGGCAAGCTGCGCTAATCAATGGACTATCTACATTTAAGACTCGAATTACTACACTTTTGATCCATGTACCAACTTATTTGGTACATGTACCAACTCATTTGGTTCGGCCAGAAGTCTCACATAATACAATTGATTGCTAGATGTCTAGAACTATGGATTATCTACATTTAAGACTCGAATAAAGATAACAGTGGAAAACCAGCACCGTATTACGGATCCAAGAGTTTGTCTTCAACTATTTACCATTAGAATTGAAAGGGAATTTGAATGAATATCACATGCAACTAATATACATGAAGGATTCGAATAATGTGTGGTCAATACGTACACTTTGACTAAACTCCAGGACAAACAGTCTTGTTCTTTGATTGGAAAAATGTCACTTATCATCAGTTATATCCTTTTCTTTAAAGGAGATCTGTAATGCTTTAGCCACTCCCCCTCTGCTACTTAGGAAAGATATCTCCAATAAAAATTACCACACTTTTAATCCATTTTCCTTGTCTTTTGTGCCTTTTGGTTTTGATATCTTTCCTTTACTTTTTCATCACTGTGTAGTATTGGGCTTTACATCACGTATGGGTCAAAAGAATGTTCATCATTACCTTCCAATCTCTGAGATTTCTCATCCTAGACATTGAACAGTGTACTGTAGTCACTGGATCATGCTAGTACGTAAATTAAATGCTTCTCTCGTCTTTCAATAATACTTAAAGGACTAAGTTGCTCAACTCCAGCAGGAAGTAATCTAGAGATGCTCTATTCAAACAAGACTTATCCAATCAAACTAAGGAACATAATAGGCTGATAAACTCCTGTTGGAAGTGCCATAATGCTCTGTGGAAGAAGGTTTTAGCATTGCACCTGATTATCAACAGAAAAACTGAAGAGGGATTCCATGAATACGATTTTGGGAACCAATGGTGGCTGTTTGAAGACAAACTTGCTCTAAGAATATCGGGGTTCTGAACTAAGGTTCTACTTCTAACTTAGGAAATGTGAATGACTCACAAAAGATGATGCTTAACATTCTCTTCTATACAACAGTTTATATGACTTCATAGTCATGGTATAACTTAGTTTTTGTGGATCTCTTGGAATCGGTCTCTCTGCGGGCAGTGATGCTCACAAGGATAAGACCACTTACATCTGGATCTCCCCAGACCACACGAAAGCGGGACCTGCACTGTGGGTTGTTGTTGTTGTTATTGTAGTCATGATATAGCTCAGTAACTGTTGGTACAGGAGAATTCCACTAAGAGCAACCATTCCACCATGTACCTCAAAAAGCTAGACATAATTGAACATAAATGTTACATAATACCTAATGTTCAGTGTCCAAGATAAAGCTCATGAATGTACTGTTGAACTGATTTTGTTTGTAATCTCATGCAGCGGTGCCTATAAATAAAGGACTTGTGTTTGACCTGGCCTTGGGTTTGACTCAATTTTAATCTTCAATCAGTTTTTGAAATTTTTTTCCCCCCAAATGATCAGTTTTCTATGAAGCGTAGAGTTCATAGGACATTTCTTGTCAGACACCTCACAAAAGTTGACCCTACATAATGAAATAATACTCTCAATGCCCAAGCTTGTGCAGTAATGTCAGTTCTAGTATGCCTTCCAAGTTCCAACATTTCATCTAATTCTCTGGAATTCTACTAATTCCTTTATCAGTAAGTGAATTGCCTCCCAGACTAGCTCAAAGAGATATTTTCTTTGTAGTCAGTCACCTAGCATGCCATCTCCTTATGTCAAGCTTCTGATAAAGCAGATAGGAGATAAAGAAACTCAAAATGCAAAGACCAAGTGCCCAACAAAAAATGATTATTGCTTCAATGACTATGTTGTAGACTATACGTACAAAAAGAAATAAATGAGTAAATACAACTCAAAATGAGTTGATTGTTATGGGTGTCCACTGCTTTGATTTGTCTCTTCAGGAATTGGTACCAGAAACCTAGACACAAATTGGTCTCTTCTAACATGGCATTTGCCCCTCCCTTTACACCAAAAAGAAAAGCCTTTGAGATTTTCTCACAACCTCATTGTTTATTGGTATATGCTTAAAGAAAGTAACTCCCACAAACCTTCCATCAAATAAGTTCCTGTCAATTCATCATGTAAATAATTCAAAAACCCTAAGAAACTTTCCATTCATTAACATCACAAGGACTCCTATGACCATTAGGTGATTATCATCACATGCCAGCTACTAATATCACTTGGAGTCATATCACCTTTAGACGTTCATTACTTCTTACCTGTTCAATTTTCACAAGTTATTCAAAATTCAAATTCAAATACTGTTCAATGTACCAACACAGGTTGGTTCAAATGGTTTGGCACTTGTTCCCCTTAAGCAAGGCCTCGAGTTCGAGTCTTGTGAATAGAGAAAATCTGTAATGGGAGAGCTCTACCCCTTTATGGGCCAACTATAGCTCAACTCCGGTAAAAACAGAGGCCCAAGGACCACCCCCCAAAAAAAAAAAAAAAAAAAAAAAAAAAAAAAAAAGAAAACTGTTCAATGTCACTAACTGCTTTAGCTCACTCAGATAAATTGATCACCACCCACCAGAGGAACTCACAACTCATTTACAAATTGGATTACGCTACTGTGTCTTCAAATCTGATATCATAAATTGCTGACATCCAAGCTGGTAGAGTTCTGTCATTTGCAAGAAATAAGCTAAATAATCTGTCTCCATCAGAGAAGTTATGAAGATTTATTTCCCTTATGATAAACAAAATAACTCATTAGCTTCTTCAATTCTTTGGAAATATGTAGTCAATGTGCCTTTCAAATCCAAGGTCCATCGAAACAGCACCACTGCAATTCAAATCTAGAAGTACAGTTACATATGTTTAATGTAAGCTCCCACTCCCCAACCCTTGGCGTAAGGCTAAAGTAATGTGTACTTATATTGGTATAATAAACAAGACAATGTATTATAAACCTTGGGAAATCAAAATCAATGTTGGTATAATAGACAAGACAGCATATTGTAAACCTTGGGAAAACAAAATCAAAATGACTTATAAGCACACAAACACTCCACTTTTTCCAAGTAAAAGAAAACCTCTGTTATGTTCAAAGAATTTTAGAAGCTCTATCTTGACAAGAAAGCAGTCAGTAAGTCTATCTAGAGAAGGATCATGCATACAGCACTGTATGCTTCTGTATGCTGGTCTTACACAGAATTGTTAAAAAAGCAAAAAATTGAGTTGTACGCATGATCATGCATACAGCATTGTACTTCGACAACTCAATCCACTGCCACTCCGGCATCTAGACCATAAAAAGCGCCCAGGACTTATAACCAATTCCCTCACCACTGCCCGCAGTTCAAAGGGACCTAGGAGATGGGACTAGTGTTCTCTCTATTCTCGCAATCCAGATATATCGAAGTATTTGAAATAGATGAAGTCAGATAGAGGAAAGGTTCAAATGGACTTACAATTTTAACTCCAGTTTGGGTTGATTCTCTCCCTGTATTCTCGTCCTTCAGGGTACATATCTAAACATCTTCTCTGAGTAATCTGACACGAGTATGAACATCATTAATTAGCAAGGCCTAGGATCCAGTGCCACTCCAGCATTTAGACCATAAAAAGCTAAAGAATCACCCCCCCCAAAAAAAAAAAAAAAAGCAACTACAATTAATTACCCTTAATGAGCAGCAATCATGTCAGCACTAGATCATTTCAGGGCTGACAAGTAAAGCCATGGTTGATAATTTCTTTGACCACAGAAAATAATGTGGGCTTTGCCTTGGGTAGGCTTCCACAACAAAACAACCACAAAACCACTGTACTATGTGCTTTCATTGAGGGATCAGCTTTGGAATCTATCTGAAATGTATGACTGTTCCTTAACCTAAACCCAACTGCTTCCGGGGGTTTTTTTCATACCAGCATTGGTGAGTTTTAACCTTGTGTTTTTAGCCTCAACCCACCTACCAAATTGAGCATATATATTGGATAGACCAACATAATGAGCTGGGTTCCTAGGTTCAAGTCTCACCAAATAGCTCAACACTTCTTCGGCTAATTCTATGTTGGAATGCATCCTACAGGCACCCAATAAAGATCCCCAAATGGATGCATCAGGTTCCATTGGCATCTCATTAATGAGGTCCACAATCTCAGTAAACAGACCTCTACGACCTAACAAGTCAACCATGCAAGCATAGTGTTCCAACTTAGGTTCAACATGGAAATTATCACGCATGGAATGAAATATTTTTCTTCCTTCTTCTATCAAACCGCTATGTCTGCATGCAGACAATACACTTAGAAAAGACACCCCATCAATCCTGATACTATTATCTTGCATCTGCAAAAAGAGTGCAACAGCACGTGTAGCATGGCCATGAACCGCACACCCAGCAAGCATTGTATTCCATGATACTATATCTTTGTACTCCATCTCATCAAAATACTTCTCCGCAAAATCAAACCGCCCGCATTTAGCATACATATCAATAAGGCTGTTACCAACAGGCCTATGAGATTGAAACCCCATACGCACTATACAGGCATGAAGTGCCATACCTTCCCGGACAGCAGTTGAGTCTACCGCTGCAGAAAGGGCACTCACAAAAGAAGCTGCAGAAGGCTGGAATTCTTCGGATCTCATCTGACAAAATGCGGAAATGGCTTCTTTGGGGTATCTGTTATGCACATAACCAGCAATCATGGCATTCCAAGAGACCTGATCTCTAGGGAATTCAGTTTCATTAAATAATGATTCAGCATACTCTAGTATTCTGCACTTAGCATACATGTCAATCAGGGCATTCTTCACATGACATTCAGATATGAATCCACTTTTTATAATTAGGCCATGAATACATGCACCTTGATCTAGAACATGCAAAAGTGCACATGCAGATACCACACTCGCCATGGTTCCAAGGTCAGGTTTACTCCCCGAGGACAGCAATTCTTGGAACATTTCCAATGCATGAAAGGCATCACCATTCTCTGCATAACCATTTATCAGTGCATTCCAGGAGACCACATTTCTGCTTGGCATATTGTGAAAGATAGCCAATGCCTGAGTAAACAACCCACACTTAGCATACATGGAAATTAGAGTATTCCCAATGACTACCTCTGAATCAATACCAGCTTTAAGAGAATAACAGTGTATACTCTTTCCCAAGTTCCATAGAGAAAGCTCAGTACAAGCTGGTAAGACGCTTAGCAGGGTTACGCTGCTTGGTTTAAGTTTTCCATACACCATTTCACGAAACAGAGACAACGCTTCTTGAGGGAATCCACTCTGTACAAAGGCAGCAATTAAGGCAGACCAAGCGACCAAATCTTTTTCCTTAAGACTGCCAAAAATTTGCTTAGCTTTCTCTGTCTCTCCACTCTTTATGTACATCGTCATCAAAGCAGTAGCAACTATAGTATCTGAGTCAATACATTGTTGGATTACACAATTGTGAATCTCATTCCCTTTGTCTAAATCTCTCATCTCAGAAGCTGCTAAAGCAGAACTAACAGCAGACACCTTATTCATAACCATATTTTTACGCTTCATCTCATCAAATAACTCCAGAACTTCATTGAAATATCCATTATGGGCATAACCAGCCATCATTGTTCCCCATGACACATGATCTCTACCACGCATCCTATCAAATACACGACGTGCTTCTTCAACAAGTCCACATTTAGAGTACACATCAATCAATCCATTGAAAACCTTTGCCCGGAAATCCTGCCTAATCACAAAGCCATGAACAGACTTACATAACCTACCATCCTCTAATTTACAAAGAGCGGGAAACAAATTCAACAAGCTGACCGAACTTGGCACGAGCCCACCTAGTTGCATTGCCCGAAAAAACTCTAACAATTCATCAGGATTTACACCCTGTGATAGCCCTCCAATCATAGCATTCCAAGACACAATATCTCTCTTTGGCATTTTATCAAACACCTCTCGTGCATGGTCAAGTTGTCCCATCTTACAGTACATATCAACCAATTCGGTAGCAATAAACAGATCCGACTCCAATCCCCGCCTAATCACATCATTATGAACTTTAACACCTTCCTCCAAGTCTAATTTCCCAGCACAGGCTTTAAGCACAAAAGTATAGGTATATTTATCAGGCTCTGTTCCTCTTTCCAACATGTTACGGTACAATTTCAATGCTTCATCATGTTGGTCTGATTTCGTATGAGCTCTGATCATAGAGTTATACAAGATCGCACCTGGGTTTGTCACAGAATCAAATATTACGCCAGCAGAATCGAGTTTTTGGCGCATACAGTACGCGTTTATGAGGTGGGTAAGCGTTGAATTGCCATGGCTGATGCCTAAGACCACTAAACGGCCATGAATGCGGAGAACGGATTTCAAGTCCCGGCAGGACGAAAGAAGAGGAAGGTAACCAGAGGAATTTGCTGGGATTTCAGCACCGGCCGCTGTAGCAGTGAGGGAGCTGAAACATCGATAAATTGCGCGCATGATCTTTTTAAGTTCTTTACGCGGGGAATCCGGAGGAATTATGTCACATGGAGTTTATACCATCAACGTAAAGTGTGCATGAACTATGTACGTCTATCCAGCCCAAGCCCAAAAACACACTAAAATGCGTGGCTCAGTTGAAAAAACTAGCAAACTGAGCGTCATCACTATTTTTCTGCGCGTCTTTTAGCAACAGGGGTGGAGAAGAGCAATTGGTAAGGTGTTGGGTTCTGTTATTTAAGGTCCTGGCTTTGACCCATGTTAATAGCAACTCGCTGATTTTTTAAAAAAAGATTTTTTTTAACCTTCGTATCCTTTTTATTTGGGGCAAAATTTGCTTCGTTTTTTTTTCAGAAAAACATATTCTATTAGTCAAAGTTCAATTTTCAATCAAATTTTGTCCATTAAAAATTATTTACTGAACATAACACCAATGAAAAGTTAACTATTGTTCACAAAATGCTTTTTCAATCAAGTTCTATTGTTCACGAAAAGTTAACTATTGTTCACAAAACGCTAATATAGTTCACAAAATATAAATCTATTGTCTACAAAAAGTTAACCTATTGTTCACAACACGTAAACCCATAGTTCACAATATATAAACCTATTGATCACAAAAGGTTAACCTGTTGTTCACGAAACGTAAACCTATAATTCACCACATATAAACTTATTGTTCACAAAAAGTTAATCTATTGTTCACAAAATAGAATTCTACGCTAGCAATGTTTTATTGTTCACCAAACATTCTTAGTTTTTTTTTATTTGAAAAAAATATATTCTATTAGTCAAAGTTCCAATTAAAAAAATTTATATTGTTTACGAAAAATATTTACCTATTGTTCACAAAACGTTAGCCTATAGTTCACAAAATATAAACCGATCGTTTACAAAGTAGAATTTTATGCTAGCAACGTTGTATTTTCACCAAAAATTTAGTTTTCTTTTTAAAATTATTTCAATACTCAAAGTTCCAATAAAAATAATGCTCTATTGCTCACAAAAAGGTTAACTTATTGCTCACAAAACGTTGACATATATCTCACAAAATATAAACCTGTTGTTCACAAAATATAAACCTATTGTTCACAAAACTTAAGCTATTGTTCACAAAAAGTGTTCACAAAATATTTAAGTTATGAGTAATAGGTATCAAATTGATGACCATTAGATATCAAATTTTGAACACTAGTTATTTAAGTATGCTGATATGGACCTAATAAGTTCGTTATTTTATAGTTATATGTTGTTAAATCGAAACTCATATGCTCATTTATCTCTAAACTTAGTTTTCCAATAAGACATCCTAAACAAACTTAGTTGAAAATACAATATATTTTTTAAAAAATATATAAACAAATCATGAAGAAAGACGATAAGGTAATTTTTTTAAAAAAAAATCCAAAAGTTCATGTATTTTGAGGCAAAAGAAGAAAATGGAAGGCTAAAAGAGGAAAAAATAATTCTAATGCCAAAAAAAGAAAAAGCGAAAATGTAAAAAAAAAGTAAGATTATTTTAGTCACTCAAAATCAAATCCTAGATCTCACACATCACACACAAGGATACTACCAATTGCTCCATCACCTTTTTTTGCTCTAAACCTACAGCGGCTTTTATATAACTGTTTCTATAAATTCGACTGGGTATACAATGCGCATTGTACGCCCGAGATGTCAATATAATTTGTGTTGTCTGTGTGGGGCTAGGCAATAAATATGGGATAAAAACCGTCTTATATAATACTCCTAGTAGAATAATAGATATTGTGAGATAGATAGATTCTTTTAATGTGATTTTCAATTTACAGGGTGAGTGGGTGATTAATAAATTATTTAGATGAGATATATATTTAACTCACTTCTAAAAGAATTATTGGTCAATTCCAAATTTGAAAGTTCAGCATAGTGTGCTTCCTATTCTCGTCCTAGCTCATGAATGGCCAAACCTCAAACACAACCACATGAGTTAAATTACTCCAAAACAATAACAAAATTTTGTAAATGAAGACTCATTCAATCAAAAGTTTAGAAAAGAATAGGTTCAATGTATATCAACTCTACTCACGCCCCGAACTCACCACCCAACAACTTCACTCCATTCAAATTTCAAAACTCAAAACTATTTCTATTTAGCCTAAAGTTTACATTACAAACACCTCGTATGGGGGATAGTACTGTGTATATCATATCGAAGGAGGAAAGGCATGGCAAACAAGAAAGACATGGATAGGATTTTGGTGTTTTTACCTTAAAAAACCAAAAAGTTTAGTAATTTCAATTTAGCCTACATGCGTACGTCGTCAGAAGGCTAACAGCAGGGGCAAAACAGGTGAAGGGAGGAAGGGCGGCATGAATTTGGTATGGAAAGCAAAATAGGTTTTGTTACTCTACTTGTTTTCTCTCTTCATTTTTTTTTTTCTTGAGGAAGGTAACATCTCTTTTTCTTTCTTTATTCTAAACCCAAATACTTCAAAAGATCAATCTGGATTTTTATTTAGTCTAACATCTTCCTTCATTTTTCTAATACCCATGGCAATAGAACACTAGTCCTCTTATCATTCCTAGCTAATAGATTTAATTCTCTTATCTCTTTTGTTTATTTGCTTTACTTTATTAACTTGTATTACATCATTTTATTTGATACAACTTAATTTTTTGACCCCGACAGGACCTCAGATGTGCTATCACAAGCCGATAAGGACCTAAACATTTGATAAGTGCCCGTAAAGGACTTAATTTTTCTTTTTTAGCGTAGAAACACATAAAAAATGCCGTCATCTAAACCTTAAATAAAAAAACAAAAAACAAAAAACAAAAAGGAGGATAGAAAGAGCAGCGCAAAGTAAGACTTAAGAGCATAAGAAAGCTCTTTGTAAGAAGGAAAAGCCAATCTATAAGGAAATTAGTTGATCTCTAGCAATTTATTAAAAGAATATGTACGTAGCAATTTCATGATTAATGGAAGCACCAAAAATAAAGAAAAGCCCTTTCGCTTGAAATATTAAAAAGAATAAGCTTATTCAGATTATATTGGCTTGTGTATATGTCTCAAACAATAACATAAATTTCAAAAAAAATTTGAAATAACATAAACAAATAGGAAAAGGGCTTTAAAAATCACTAAACCTTCCGCTAAAGTTCTAATAAATTACCAAACTTTAATTTGGGTTAAAAAATCACTAAAATTCGATAGTGAATCCAAATAATCACCAAAAATTTGTGTTGAGTACCCTGCCCTACTAAACAAAGAAATTTTCAATTATCTTTAATTTATTTTTTAAATATACATAATTCTTAATTTTTTGGAGGAAAACCAAAAGGTGACAAAAAAATTGAAATACAATTAACAACATTATTTAGTTATAATTTGTCATTAATCTTAGTTGAAAGAATAGAATATCAAATGAACAGTAATGCATCTACAAAAAAAGAAGAAAAAAATCAACCAAAAAAATAGAGAAAAAAGCTTATGCATGGTAGAATAGTGTTGACCAAATAAAGGCATTTGAAGAAAATCCAAGAGCAATGAAA
>NCQU01064079.1:6406-19356 GCA_002740485.1 Pereskia humboldtii | reverse complement strand
AGGACAAGAGGAGCTAGAGCTAACTGAGAATCCTTGCCCAGGAACATCGATCTGATAGATCACAAATCTCCATTCCTCTCTGGATCTCGCCTCATAGATGAAGAAGATGAAGGCGAGGTAAACAACGCCTGTATGCCTGCAAAATACCCATCCTTCTGGTTCACAAAGTTTGGGGTAGCCAAATTGCCCTCCTTTGAAAACTGCACCTTTGTAGTTTGCAAGAACCTTGACTTAGATTTCTTTAAAAACTATGGGTTTAGCTTTTGGCCCAAACTAGGGTCTAAAGGATGTGAGAAAATCTTTGTAGTGGGAGATGAGGTATACCCCGAGTATGTGATGCTATTTTATGTCAATCTTAAGAAAGAGTTCTCTAAGGAACGTTTCAATTACTTCTCTTTAGTCAAAGGGGCCAAAATTGAGTTCACAATAGATGAGTTTAGGGAATGGTTAGGTATCAACCGCAACAAGAGATTCGACCTCTACACCCTTTTTGAGACTAAAGCCTCTATAAAATTTTTAGAGAAGTATAGCCGAATCAAAAAGAAGGAAAGGGTCTTGTCCTACACTACCTTTCATTCAGAGGATAGGATCCTTGAATACATCATCATCTATACCTTGCTTCCCCGTAAATTTTCCAAAGAAAATGCCAATGACCAGGTCCTTACACTTTTGTATCAAATTCTTGAGCCTTATAAAGTCAACCTACCTGGAATGATTCTGTCGTACATGGAGAACATAGCCACTGATTCATTCAAAAGGAATTCTCCCTTGCCTTATGCCAACCTTCTCACTCTCATCTTCAAGAAATTCAATGTTCCTCTCTAAGAGGAAGAACTTGTCAGAGAACCCATCAACATCATTGATGAATCTACTCTTATTAATCTAAAGTATGAGAAGATTGAGGATAAATGGATCCATCCTGCTGATATGGCTGACAAAAGGAAAGCCTCTGGATAAGCGAGTAAAATATCAGAGTTGGGACTCCATACTGGGAATGAGACGCTAATCGATCTTCTTTAAAGTGAAATTTCACGGCTCACTGCTGTGGTAAACAGGTTGGAATCAGAGGTGTCCAGACTCAGTGGTGTCAGTGTAGGACTCCAAGCCTAGATAACTGATTTGGAAGAAAAAATAAAGGCCCATTGTCAATGAGGAAGAATCTTTTGGGGGGTCAGACGATAATACAGTTATTTCTACAGGGGAGATCAAAGATATCAAGGATCAGGAACCAAAGACTCTAAAAAATCCTATCAAGGACTCTACCACAAAGCCATCTGAGAAGTCTTCGACCTTCTTAAGACTACTCCTGCTTCTGGTGGCGTTCCTACTCTAAGCCCTGCAAAGTCCACCTCAACACGTGCACCTTCAACCTCCAACAAATGATCACTCTCCCTCTCTCTCTCTCGAAGTTTCTCTCCTCCATTCCATTAAATCACTCCATTCAGACCGCCATCTCTCAAGCATGTAACAACCCTTCCTGATCATGGTTACCTTTTTTTTTTTTTTGGGTTTTGTTGTTGTTTTACTTTAAGTTGGACTTAAGTAGCCCTTGTAGGCTTTGTTGTGTTTAGTCGAGGGCATTTTGTTATGTAATCGCCTTTTTTCTCTCTTCAATGAAAATTTACTGGTTTCCTTATGTATTGAAAACCTTTTTCATGCCCACATTCTTCTCACTTGGTTCCCTTTTGATGAAAGTCAAAGGCAAAGAACTACTATGATTGGTGTTAGTATTGCTGCTTGGTACTTTTCTTTTTCAGGAATCGATGAATGACTAATTCAGGGGAAGCATCAGCGACTGGTTGCCAAATCCAGGCAGAGCATTAGGGACACTGAGAGTTTGCATCCTATTTCTCTATTTTACTCCACTTGAAAATAGTGTCTTGTCTCTTTGATTTTTGATGAGCTTAGTTGCCTTTCATCAAAAAGGGGGAGATTATTGGGTTAGATGAGTCAGAGCTCAGTTTTTATGGAAGGCAAAAGGATCCATCAGAGTCCTGTTGGAGTGATCACATAAAATAATCAGAGTCACTGAACACTTAGTAAGAGTCGTGTATCTTATAGAAATCATCTTGGTCGTCCACTTATAATGAACAATTCGAAGCAATTTCATCAAAACAAAGATTCTCGTACATTGCTAAGGACATGTTTATTTGGAAAGAGTATTTGATTCATAAATGATGGCATATTAATTAAACCAAGTGTGGATATTACTGTAATCTTCTTCTGATGAAAGAAGCCTTCCGACATATAATACCCCTAGTGTAGCTTAAAGGATTTGAAGTGACTATTTATATCACCAAAAGGTGTACCTTCCTCTTCAGGAAGCCCACTCTTAAGAACTCCATAATCAAGCATGCTTGCTGTGGAAAAGTCCTACGATGGGTGACATCCCAGGTAGCATGTGAGTGAGGAAAAAGCACAATGGAAAGGCTTGTGGTGATTTGTGGGGTCAGTCATCGATCCTTGAAGCCGTTCTTGGTAACCGTCCAAGACACGGGAGGGGGCCGAGGCGTTACAGATGGTATCAGAGCCAACTCATGACCGTGAGTTGTGCCAGAAAACAGGAGAGCCCTGGGGCAGTTACCTAGTGAGGCAAAGATACTAGGATGGACCATCGGTCAAGAGGACTCGTAAGTCGGTCAGTTAGTGACGGACAACGAGGATGTTGTGCTCTTCAAGCGTGGGTGAATGTAATACCCCAATTGTGGCTTAAAGGATTTGAAGTAACTACTTATATCACCAAAGGTGGACCTTTCTTTTTGGAGAGCCCACTTTTAAGAACTCTACAGTTAAGCATACTTGTTGTGGAGAAACCTTGGGATGGGTGACCTTCTGGGAAGTTTCCCAGCAGCGTGTGAGCGAGGACGAAGAATGCCAAAAAGGCTTGTGGTGATCTGTGGGTTCAGTCAATGATCCTTGAAGCCGTTCTTGGTAACTGTCCGTGCCCCGAGAGGGGCCGGGGTGTTACATGGCATATCATATGCAATATTGATCTCAACCTGGGAGAAATTCTTCAACAAAATTGATTAATTTTATTTAATCCTTTTCTTAACATTGTTAATGTTAATTGACTCACATAATCTTTCTTGATCACTTTAGAGAGTGTTCTAGATCAAAACAATGAAGAAAAGTAGCCACTTGCATCCAAGCAAGTTGAATTTCAAAATAGCTAGGGAAACGGCTAGTTGTCAATATCATGCATTTAATGCTGCCAAGGTACTTTTTCGTCAGGCTCCCTGATTAACTAGATCATAATGGTTTAGCCAAAAGGATGAGGATCAACGGCCACTTCAATGGTTATCTTCCTAAGAAAGATGTTAGCAAACCACCTTCTTTCGGGAAAGATAGATTAAGCACAAATCTGGTATATTTCCCCTAAGAGAAATGAATCAAACTCCCTGACACAACTGTCAAGATTTCTCCCTCAACTTCAAATGAAGGGCTGAGATCAAAAGCTGCTACAATGGCTATATCATTTGCATCCAACAGTTCAAACACCACAGAGGAGATCTATAAATAGGAGAACCCACTTAAGGCAAAAGGTTACAACACTGGAATAGAAAAACGAGCAAATTGTACACAGCTTGCAACCCTAACATTCATCTCTTTCAATTCTAAGTATTCCTCGTGTAATAGAAGTGAGTGAGAGACACTACTTCTGTATTATGAGTGTTGTCCTCCTAGAAGTGTGCGAACTCTAGGAGTTGAGGCTTGTTAGGGTGCCTTGAGAAAATTCTGTCTGATGGCTAGGACCGAGGGTGCTCCTGCGGAACTATGTACAAGCTATCACAGAATGTTTGGAGAAAACTCTATTAGTAACAAGGAGCAGTGATGCTCTTATTGGTTTATGTCCTCTAAGAGTGTGTGTGAACTCTAGGAGTTGAGGCGTGTCTGAGTGCCTTTAGAAAACTCTGATTGTAGGCAAGGAGTTAGAGGACTCTTGCTGAACTATCATTGGTGATAGTAATTTAATTGACTCCTAAGGTCAAGGAAACACCTTAGGTGGAGAGTAGCCCAAGGTGGATTTGGGTGAACCTCGTGTAAATCATTGCTCGTCTGACTCTACTCTGACTTCTTACTCTCTAACTTTGCTTCTCTGTCTAAGATTCCGACTTGAACCTATGACATTAACCTTACTTATTTCTGTCTATACTCACAATCATTTGTTTCAATCAGATCATTTTCAAAAAATTGAATTATTCTCTCACCTTATTCACCCCCCTCTAGGGAGATTTGCCTTGATTAAAGGGACCAACAAGTAAAAGTCTACACTCATCATTAACCAACACCATGAGCATCTGCATCACATATTAAAATTCCTTCTCATATTGTTTTAATTTGAGGCAATTATTACCACCCTACTAGATCATATTTGGAAAACCAATATTAAGACCAAGATTAAGAGTATAAACACTAATTGTAGACTTTCATCAGCTAAGGGCAAATGAGCAAACCAACTTGTAAAAATGTAACAGAGTTACCAACAGAACATTAGGTAAGACTTAAGTTTTTATCTATCAAACTTAACCAATTATAACATCAAAGAACTTTTTTTTTATTGTCCAATAACATTTATTTTTACAGTAATACAGTTGTAGCGATAAGCTTGGGATGCTTTCAAAATCAAACACAAGAAGCAACAACTATTTTCCTTAACTTTCTTTTGTTCAGTAAACACACCCCCCAAAAAAATAATGCCAAAGTTATAAGCAAATTGCATACCATCACCAGCAATATGCAAAGTAGATGAACCAACATAACAGGTCCAACTTGCCACCACAATTATCAACAGTTAACACTGGTTCTCATCGGCACCAATACGAACTATCTTATCTCTAAAGCATTAAACAAATAAACTGATAACAAAATAGAACTTAGTCAATTACCTGTGTTTGAGACATATGAGAAGCTCCAAAGAGTGATGAAATCATAGTTAGATAATGGGGTATTCTACCAATCATTCCATATCTAGTGAAAAAGAGAGCCATTTGGGGTTGCAATTCCTTGGTATACCATAGCCAATCAACTTCCTTGGTATACCATCTTGTATAAGTTCTTTCTAATTTTAATTTTACGTCGAGTTGCAGAATCAATACCACAACAAATAACTTCCTTGGTATACCATCTTGCATAAGTTCTTTCTACTTTTAACTTTACATCGAGTTATAGAATCAATAGACTCAGAGATGCGAAGTTGTTGTAAACATTTTTTAATACAAATCCCTTGCATAATCCCAGTAGAATACATATATGACATGTTAAGGACAACTAATTTTCCTGGAATTGAGCAAAGTCCTATTATTAAGTTGTTTAAGGGCTATATGGTTAAATTCCATGAGATCCTTAGACTCGTCTTGGACATATGATCCATCTTCTCTTTGATAAGCTAATTCGAAAAACTCTACCTCAGATCGCTTCCTTTTTTTCTTAAGTATCTATATCAAATAACTCAATAAACTTCCAACCTCAATAACATTTGGTTACCTACTAAAATATTTATCAAATAGATTCACACATTCATTTTTCTTCCTGGCAAGACTAGTTGAGCTTATAATGCTTGTATGGACTTATGAACTTCTTGCTTCCTTTTCTTTTTTGATAACTTCTATTCTAAATATATTTGAATTCACTAGTATGTGTTTAATTATATAAATAAACCAATGCAAATAAAAAGTACAAATAATAAAGTAATTGACTAGAAATTTGAAATTGGTGTTCTCATGTTATTTTTAAATTTCTCCCGTTGATAATCAAGAAAGAATCATGGTTTTTAAAGCATATCAATTGCTTTAAAAGTTGTTCCTCGGTGTATTCGCCTTCTTTACGATCAACATAAACACGATCTTCGACTTTTCTTACTTCCATAAGATTTTTTTTTTTTTTTTTGAAGCTTGCTATGAATGTTATCAAAAATAAATTTGTCCATATCAAGGGTATTAGGTGAACTGAACTTTTCCTGTCATCATAATTCATCTTTTCCTGTCATCATAATTCATCATGCGTAAAGGTAAAAGAGTTCGGAAAACTAAAAATTAAACTTTAAAATTTATCAAAGACGAACATAAATATATAAGTTTTCTATCCTTAGCTCTTTCACAAGCTTAGCACCACAATATTTCTTTACTTCACGAAATTCTTTAGCACCTGGCGGGCAAAGACTTGATTGTTGATTTGTTGTAAAAGTGTAGTTATAAACTTAGTGCAAAGACCTCCTGCAGCTTTAACTAGCTGAGAGAACTCATTAACATACACCAAAATTCTTTCACAATCCCTCACTAAACTGTAGACATCTTCATAGAACTTTTTTTTTTTTTTTTTTTTTTGTATCCTAAGTACATTCCCTTGGTTGTCTGTAATGTTAAAAGTCAACCATAATAACATCATTATTAATTGATTGGTCAAAACATTGGGAAAAAAATATTATCAATTGAATATAAGAGGGATCATCACAATTACCAACTATTTCAACTTCATCCGACAATTTTAAGTCTTTCTTACCAATTTCTTCAGCTTCATCTTGTAAGGGATTTGTGGGAAAGGATGCTGACATGGGTTGTTGGCATGTAGGCGAAGTAGGCTGGGAATGAGAAGGCGATACATGACTAAAGGATGAAGGGAACAATGTCCGATCTTGTCGGACAGAGGTATGAAAACTTAGTTGAAGTAAGGAAGTGAAGGTTGATCGGGCACATAGCGGATTTTATAAAGAAAAAGCAGGTTGTTGGGGTTGTAATGAATTACTAAGAACCGACGCAAAACGGCTATTAATAATGCTGTATTGCAGATGGGATGACAGTAGGAGTGATCTTAGACTCTTCGTGGGGAGTTAGATAACACTGAAGCATCAGGTTGTGAAACGGATGTGATGGACCAACAGGAGAAGAATGTTGTTGTCTGTATCGCTTTAAAGTTCTCTTGGACATGTGCATCTTTTCAGGAAGTAGCTAAGATACTCTAAACGACATACAAAAACCAACTATACATAAAATGAGCTTATAAATACAATTTAATAAGATAAAGTACAATAGCAATCAAAATAATAAAATTCGAACAACAGTAATCATTAATCTTATATAAAATAATAATAAAGAAGATACAACTTGAACAAGAATAATGAATAAATAAAATAATTATCAGAAGCATATCAGATGGGTGCTTCTAGTTTGTGGAATGATTAAAAAAACACAATTAGGTGACATTGTTCAATAATTTAATAAATAAAGCAATAAAGCAGCAAAACTGCAAATTAGTTAAGGGCAGAAATAAAGAACACTTTGTAGAGTAATAAGCAATTAGCAATTCTGCTCTTTGATGTCCATTCTACGCCAGTCAGGTAGCCTATTAATATCCTACCCTTGGAACAGTGACATATATGCACTGAGTATAAGATTTATCATTGTCGTCCGTATTGGATCCCATATCATACAAATCGCTTGGCTTAGTCATAATAATATGTGACCATCCAATTTCTTTTTGATAATCTTTATGGAAAACCTGTTTTCCCTGAGATGAAATAACGAATGGATCATCTTTCAAGTTTGACTAGTATACAACAACCATGAAAAGTTTACAAGTTTCAAACCTCTTGATGGGCTAATATCGACCCAATCACGCCGAAAGAGCATTTATTAAAGTAGTTCAACTTGATCATAATAGTGATGCAACCATAAAAGTGTACCCCTTTTACTTCCATTGCTTTCCCTCAATTTTGAGTCCTCCTATGTTTTTCAAGACTCTTGGTATGAAATTTAAAACCATTCATAATGAAGCCGTTGAACTTCTTCACATAATGTTTGGGCCTTCGGCGATGGCAATGACTGCTTTATCAATATAATTCTTCTTCATCTCTGGTACCTATCACAAATTTTGCAATGTTTATAATAACACTAATTATGAATGCATGTCGATGAAGAGAGCTACATTTTGGCGAACCTCAGACTTAATCCAAAATTGAAAATTTTCTACCAATAACCTCTCCTCTACTCTTTTATCCATCCGACTATTTCTAAGAGCTCGTTCATGGGACAAAGAGTAACTAAAATGTAGTAGTTTAAATTATCATACTCTTCATTGCACAAGAACCAACACAATTTTATATGTAGACAGATACTTACTCTTGATAAGGCTTCATCTTATCATAATTAATTAGAACATACCAGTATTCTTGTGCTCGTGACTTATCATCAACGTCAGTGCATTCGACCTTTCCAAGAGCGCGCCTATAGGAATTAAGCAATTACTTATCATTCGCAGGTGTACTATCATCATTCCTAGGGGGACGATTCAAGATAGTTTATGCCCTCAAAATCCCATGAATGGAAAGTAAGATAGTCTTTTGTAAGATACCCTTTAGCAATAGATCCATCTAGCCTAGGGCTATTACGAACACATGATTTCAAACGCACGAGAAACCTTTATAACTCCAATTATTTAGGGAGTAATCAGTAACGATATAAGGATTAAATATTCTAAATATTTAGAAAGAAAAATGGTCTAGAGGTATATGCAGTGCTCTAACCTTTCAATAGGATACATTCATTGATAGTGCATAGGACCACCAAGTCTAACTTCTTGAATAAAAGTGAACAATCAAATGAACCATAATTGTGATTAAAAACTTGGTGGAAACATCTGCTCTAAGTTACATAATGTAATGACGGTTTGTTGCTCCAACTTATCTAACTCACTCGTATCAAGGACCTTACCACACACACCTTTAAAAAAATAACATAAATCTGACACAACTTTTAGCATCTATGACTGTGATGGTGAGTGCATAGAAGCCCTTAAAGCAATAGGTAAGATATCTGGGATTAGAATGTGACTGCCGTGACTTTTGAGGTTAGAAAGCTTACAATCCTTCAAATCCACACCTCGTGAAATCTTTGATGCATATCCATATCGAACTTTAAGATCTTTCAGCACTTTTAGAAATGTAGACTTATTAGCATTTGACATACTGTAACATGCTAGTGGTAAGTAAGGCTTCTTATTAGTGTGTTCAACCGGGTGGAGGACATGCCTAATTCCCATCTCCATAAGATCTTTCCAAGCCTTCTCATTATCCTTAGAGTTCCCATCTAAACTTAATAAAAACCCAGGGAGATTATCACAAACATATTTCTCTATATGCATCACATCCAAATTATGCCTAAGCTGATTAAACTCCCAGTAAGACAAGTCAAAAAATACTTCGTTTTTTCCATAGTTTTTGCTCACGATTAACATCCTCCATAATGAAATTATCAACATCCTCAAATGCATCAACATTATAACTAAAGGTTTTAGTAACCTATGATATGTAATCATTGTAGAGCTACAATCATCGCCCCATGTCCTCTTCTTAGAATACCCAGCTGACTTTCCATATTTGAAATTAATTCTTTCCAATTGTTTCACGACAGTGGAACCACTAAGTGAAGATGGGGGGTTCCCTATGCTCAATGGTTCCCTCAGATCCATCTTTTCGATGTCGATAAGGATGGTCTTGTGGCATCCATCTAGTATGCCTTATGCAGCTAGACTTTTTTTCATGTTTTAGCCAAATGGAATGAGCAGAATTGATGCAACAAGAGCATGCACACACCTCTTTGTACTCCAACCAGAGAGATTGGCATAACCAAGAAAATCATTCACAGTCCACATAAGGGCGGCATGCATTTAAAGTCTTGCATAGCAAAAGCATCATAGACATCTACACCTTTCCATAATTGCTTCAATTCATGTATTAAAAATTACAAATAAATGTCAATGTCATTTCCTAGACCTTTCTCACCGAGGATGATCATTGAAAGAATAAGAGAATATTACTTCATACATAACGAAGGACGTAAATTGTACAGGGTCAACAAGACTGGCCATGTAATTATAAGTTGTACTAATTGCACGAAATGGATTAAACCCATTACTAGCGAAGCTAAGTCTACCATTACAATGATTTGAAGGAAACTTTCAGAAACGAGCATCAAATGTCTTCCAAGCTTGAGCATCTGCAAGATGCCTCGATTTTCCATCATTGGTTTTATCGATGTCATGCCATCTCATTCATTTACTGTTTTTGGGATAAGTAAATCCTTCTTAATCTAGGAATTAAGGGAAAGTAGCACAGCATCTTTGCAGGTTCATTTCAGTTGACATTGCATTTTCATCCAAATCCATAAAATTGTTACTCTTATCTTTGATTTTTCAACGAGAATGGCGCAGATGACATGATTGTTGATTTTCCCTATCACCCCAATAAAGCATGAATTTTTCCATAACCAAGACCTGAATCATTGGCCAACTTCTTAGCTTATATGTTTTGGAAGGTAATGATGTCAAATTGGGAAACCTCTCATAGAAGTTCAAGTAGCATAGTGAAGATTTTATTTAAAATACCACTTAGACATTTGAGATGATATTAGTATAAGGTGAAGGACAAGTTTGAATACTTACAACCTGGATAAAAGCTCCTTATCACAATCTTCTAACAACTTTTGATATCGAGTTTCATCATCACCTAAAGTAGGGTTTGACTGTGAAAATGAACCTTCTTGGACATCAAAATTAGAATCTAATGTCCTATTTTCCACAGTAGCATTATCGATGTCTACTGAACCTATGAACCCAAATTGGTCAGCATCTAGATTTAAAGAATTAAATCCCAAAGCACCTTGTACTAAACCTCTTGTATCATCTTGAACTACATGAGAATCTGGGCTGGTAGTGGATTGGGAGCACATTCGAGTTACAGAAGGTTCATGATATTTGGAAGATTATCATTGCTTTCCGTGAAATGTCCAAGTAGTATAACCCCCTAGGAAAGCATAAGATAATATATGTCAATGAACAAAATCAACTTTCAGCCATTTCCTATTACAACACTTTACACATGGGCAAGCAATCTCCCCTCTAACTTGCTTTTGCTTTGGCAAAAGTAATAATTAAAGGACTCAGCACCATTCCCATATAACTCACTTAGTTTCAGGGGCTTTGATCCAAGTTTTGTCCATTAATCGTTACGTGTTTCAATGCCAAAGCTATGCAATTCATTAAAATAACAAATTATAAAAGGCCACATAATTTCAATACAAATTAATTAATCAACAAGCCTTCAAAAGAACCTTAAAAGAAAAGAAATCTAAATAATCCAAAGGTTGCATAATAAATGAAAACATAACTCATAGCTATAAAACGTCTCTCAAATAAAAACTTTAGTATTTTGAGCTAACTTATGTTAATTTTGGTCAATTGTAACTTACTTTAGTTTGAAATGACCTTAACCATAAGAATACAAAACATACCTCCAACTTAACTTAAATACAAGTGTCATTAGTACTATTATTTATATTCATTCTTAATTAACTTTCAATTTTAAATATAATTCCAGATTCAATCTATTGTTAACGTTTAAAACAATAAGGGGAATAAGAGACGCATAAGACACACTGTAAACACCCTAAGGTGTCCTTAGAGTTAGACTAACTACATATTGCATGATATGTGCATAGCAATCCAATGACGATACCGACTTTTTTCTCACCGGTGGCAAAATGGTGCATTCCCAAGATCCTTAAACTAGTTCCTATATAAAGTAATTTTAAAAAGTTATTTGAAAAATATTTTCTTATTCCCTTCTCTCCAAAAGTTCGGAAATGCAAAAAGTCGGACTAAAAACAAGTGTAAAACATATTTTTAGTGGTAATTGCAAGTGTAGGGGCTTGAACCCTGGACCTTGTGGTTGCAATAGCAGGGGAAAGACCAGCGGGGTGGCGCATTGCCACGCAATCATACTCCTAATTCACAATATTTAACCCCAAGTAAGCCCAAGCCATTAGGCCTGATCCGATCCACTATAGGAAACGATCCAGGAGGCAGATTTTTGCCTACCGCCTAGACCTAGTGTCGTCGTTCAAGTGGGTCCAGCAGCACTTCCCAAGTGCCAATGGAAGGCCATGAACCCTACTATTTCTCAGGCAATCTAAGGTGGCTAGGAAGATTTTGATGGTCTTTTCCTAGTATGTTTCATGGAACATAAGTTCTGCAAAATCTACAAACCCTAGAGGGGTTTATTGACCCTCTACCATAATAAAAGGAGCCTCTCCTACTCCCTCAAAGGACAGACAAAACAAATTTATCTTCTCCTTGCTAGAGTGACCACCCTTCTTCTAGACCTTTTTTCTCCTTTTTGTTAGAGGGATTGATTTTTCTCTAGGCAATATTCTTTGCCAGGAGTATAGGTCTTTCCTCTAACAAATTCTTCTATAATTCATCTCTTTGTCCATAATCATTAATCTTTCATAGTGGTTTTGGGACTTATCTTCATCACACCTGATAAACTTAGATCTTTGGGATATTGTTCTTACTAGACCTGGATTGAGATAAGTCATGAAGGTTCATAAAACAAGGCAAAAATGAGATTATCTTGATTTCTTGACTTAATTGTGATGTGATTCTTGGTTGATTTCTAGTCTTTATATCATATGTAATTAATCCAAATTTTATTGCTTTTCTAGTTTTCTTTTATTACAAATAGCATGCAACATGACTAAATCCAAGAGACCACCCATAAAGATGATGTCTTTGGTGCTTAATCACTAAATAAGATCAATAATTTCATGAAACTTGACCTTGCATGGAACTATTTGGACTTCACTATTTTCTTGTTTAACCCTAGTAGAGGCAATTGCTGAATGGGCTATGTCAATGGACGGATTTAAGTCCCTTCTATCAGTCATACCTTCACCCATAGACCTAGCTCTTGGTTGGTGGCCTTGGAGTCAAGTCGATCCCCATCTGGGATCATGGGGATTGTTTTCTAAAAATCTTAAATTTGAAAAGGCTTTTATATTTTTCTTTAAATATGGTGGCGACTTTACTCAATATTGCAAAGCTTAAACTTTCCTAAAGCATAGTCGAAAGAGCAATTGGTCACGTGATGGTGGATCTAGGCCCCCAGGTCGTGACGCCTT
>NCQU01063105.1:3191-13215 GCA_002740485.1 Pereskia humboldtii | reverse complement strand
AAGGTCATTGAGAGGGTGGGAGACAATGCTTACAAGCTCTAACTTCCAGGAGACATGGTTGTTTCAGCCGCCTTTAATGTTGGTGATCAAAGTCCTTATGTGGAGGACAACTTTGAAGACCCTTCAGATTTGAGCACAATTCCTCCTGAAGAAGGGGTGGTTGATGCGGGGCATGGTACCTTGGAAGACTCCTCTAATCCAATCCAAGGCCAAGGTACTACCATTGCTAAAGAGGGCTAAGGTAATCAAGCTTTAACAACTCCAATCCTAATCTTGTTCTCCCTCACAAGTACAGAATTAGGCACTATTTTGGAAAGTTTCTTTAGTGGTGTTTACAAGGCTTCTTATGAGAAAGTCCCAATTTGTTGGACTCCCTTGTCTACTTTTGCATGATCAAGTCAGTTTTTGCTTATGTCGAAGGCATTTTGCTAAATTAGTCCAAGATAACTTATATAGAATTGGATCAATTCTGCCCAGTTTTGAGTTTTGGGTTGGTTCACCACCTAAAACCCAACTTAGAGCTATTAATTTTTCTTGGGTGTTAACCAACATCCTGAGGTATTAGTCTATGTAAAGGAATAAAGGCCAAGTCAAGTTCTTCAAGGTGAATCAAACACATCAAGTTGACCTTTGTAGTTTTGGTTCCTTTTTGCCCGATTTGGGGTGTTTAATAACATCCTAAGGGTTCCAACCATACAAAAAAATCAGGTCTAAATCTAGTTTGAGTTGAAGAACTTACATGCTCAAGTTTAGTGCCTAATCGGATCAATTAGGCCCTAAACAACCTGTTTTGACTTTGCGATGATGTTTCCTTCCATGGAGGGTTTAGAGACCTGCCTTATTGGTCACTTGAGTCCTTGGATGACCAGGAACATGCCCATGTGAAGTTTGCAGCTTTGGAAGGCAAGTGGACCAATAAACAAAGGAGAAAAATATAAGCTGAATTCTGATTGGTTTGTCGTAAAGTAGACAGCAGCAGCAGCCATTTCTCTTTCTCCCATGTGCAAGTGGATCTCTAAGTTTGTTTAAACATGTTCAAGCTTGAGTTTAATGTAATTACAATATGTATTAACTAGACTCATTATTGTAATTAGTTTAGCTAAGTTTTCAGCTTGTAATTTGCTTAGTTTAAGCTTGTTTAAGAGGTTTCCTAAGTGTGAAGGAACCTCCCTTTTGGTGGGAAAGGCTTGGATGAGTATATGTCCTCCTTTTCTGGTTTGTGTGAACATTATTCATGAATGCAGGAAAGCTAGCTTGTTGCTGCAAATTCTCTCTCAAAAATCTCATTTAGCTAATCTGAATTTGATAGTTAATTTGGGCGGTTTCCTTTAATCTAAACTTGATGGCTTTGCCTTTATCATTCTGAGGGTGGATTCCTCCATAGCTTGCGTGGTGGCCGTGCCTTTAGCCCTTGCATATCAATTGTTTCTGGTTACTTGGGTTCCTTGCTATCATGAGTTTAATTCCAAATCAAGATTAAGGAAGGCCTTGCATGAGTTTGCATTAGCTTATGCATCAAGTAAGGCTAGGACTTCCTTTCCCTTGCTTAGATCCCTCTGAACTTGTATTTCACTCAAGAAGAGGTCTCTCCTTTTCTTGTTTCCCATCTCGGGCAGAATTTTGTGGACTTGATTTGGGGATAGGGGATTCAAGACAATCCTTTATTTTCCAACATGTAATGTATAAGTACCTTAAAGCCATCATGCAATACATGTCTATCAAATTTCCATGGGCGTCCCAAAAGCAAATAAATGCATTCATAGGAGCAACATCACAAAGAACTTGGTTATGGTATTTCTTTCCAATTGAAAAGGAGGTCAAAGCTTGGAGAGATGAGGATAGTTGAGGCCATATTGCCACAGCTCACTCCACCAATGATGAGATTACACACTTTTCTTTTCTGGTGCTACTTTAATGGAAGATCATTTCTCTTTGTTCCTTGTCAAAAGGAGAGTCTTGGGTATTTAATACCCTCCTTAATACAAGTAGATCACCCACATCAGCCTATAAACTTGTTGCTTTCTGAATGGTCATGACCCTCCAACTAGGACAATCATCTTGGCAGTGCCCGTAACCTTGACATTTGAAGCATTTCTTCCCATCAAACTTCTTAGACACCTCCTTGAGAGAAGAGGTAGTTATAGCTTTGCCTTTATCAAGCTTTAAAGAGCTTTCAGTCTTAGGCAAGGTGGCAGATTTGTGAGGAGTTTTGGGGCCAGTTTGCTCTCTCCTAATGGACCTTGGAAAGCTCTCCTTTTCTTTCTTTTACATCTCAATTTTAATGGACAATTTGCACACATCTTCTAAAGTCCAATAAGGTTGAAATGCAACCTTCTTTGCCACATTTGGACTTAGGCCATTTAGGAACTGTGCGATGGTTTGCTCTTGGCTTTCGTGAACACCACTTCTAATAAGGAGTTGCTCAAACTTGCTAATTTACTCATTAACACTAAGGTTACCTTGCTTAAGGGAGAATATCTTGCTGTAGAGATCTTGTTTGTAGCTCTCAGGAGCGAACCTTCTGTCCATGAGCGATCTAACTTTGCTCCAAGTTCAGATTAACTTCTTGCGTTGCCTTTCTCTCTTCTTCTTGGTGTTCTCAAACCAAAGAGAAGCATATTTAGTAAGCTTAATGCTAGCAACCTTAAAGCTATTCTCATTGTTATAGCCCTTAACTTCAGAGATCCTTTCCATAGCTTGAACCCACTCTAAGTACTCATCCGGGTTCAAGTTCTCATCATATTCTAGTGGTTCAACTTTAACATCTTTAAAATCATCTCTTGGGGTTCTTCTACGTCTTCTTTGTGCCTGCCCATAGGAGCTTTCACTTTGGTCATCCTCCTCATCCTCTTCTTGCTCACTTCGGGATGGAGAGGACTGATTATTTTACGGGTTATCGTGAGGGTTGCAGTTTAGATGGGGTTCCCCCTAGACAAAGGATCATGCCTTTGATTGAGTTCCTTAAGATGCCTCAAAATGTTCCTCACAATAGCTTGAAGTTCCACAATGCCCTATCATTTCTCATAACATGGGCTTGTTCAAAAGACATGTACTTTCACAGGTTAGGGAGAGCTTGGGGCAGAGAGGTCATCTTCAGCCATTTGGATAGAAAGTGGGTTCTCGATTGCAACCTACTTTGTGGTGCTGTTTTAGGTTCATTTGTGGATGGGATTCACGTTAGGGCAAGGGTTCTTTGTAGCTAAGTAAAAGATAAGTAGAATAGAATAATGAAATTCAAGAAATTTGAAGTAAACTCAAGGATCCAAACTTGGTTTTGCTCTAATACCAGATGGAGCGTACTTGGATGGGTACTACTGCCTTCCTTGAGTTCAATCACAAATTTCTCAACAAGGATATGACTTGGCCTAAAGGAAAGCCACCAGCTTAGATTAGGGATCCACCAAAGAGATGCCTAAAGGCTTAGCCACTAGCAATTCTTCTAAAACAACCACTCAAACTCGCCACCTTGAAGAAAGGATATATAAAGAGAGAGATTTTGTTGAGGGAGAAAGCTTCTAGCTTTGTAATTTTCATTCATCAAGTTTGAGCATTACAAGTAACATAGGGGCCCTTTTTATTCACCAAAGAAGCCACCTAATGTTTAAAAGCTTGCTAAAATAAGTCAGGTGAAATTAAAAACAAACATATAGGAATAGCGAAGGAAGCCCTAAGCTTGACACTTCATTTAGCTAGCTGTTCAAGCTTCCTAGTGGGTCTAAGCAACTTGTAAATTCAAATTACATCTAATAATACACTTGACCACTCTAAGGAATTTAGTACAAATCAAGAATAGCCAAAAGAAGGAGTAAACTCAAGTTACTGGATAGATTTCTTCAAATTGGGATGTTTGGATTGCACACTGGGTAAAAGGATTCCTCTTAATTCTTAGCTAGCTAAAAGCAATCCCATGGAGTAAAAATTTTGAGAAGTTTTGTGCCACCTTGTAAATATTTTATCCCTTTTATTAAGCAAAGAAACTCACAAATTGAGTCAGAAATAATGAAGAACTCATTGCTCAAAGTTACAGGTACATTAGTTAGGCAGACTGCACATATTGGATTCTAGGGTGGGTTTGACAGACCAAATAGCCTCCAAAATGGCTACAACTTGATTCATTTGAAAGCTTACTTTCTGAACTTTGACATAGGTTGATCAAGATGTCCCTAAATGATGGAGAGCATAGGATACATATAGGATCAAAGTTGAACCTTGTGCACTAGATGGATTGTTAAGTAGGAGCAACTTGTGTATTTTGTCCATATTTATTCATTCCGATGCATTTACCTTAAAAAGAACTTAAGGTTCTATAGAGGACCTCCTAGCCAACCCAAGTGATGAGAGAAACAACCTTTAAATGCATTAGAGCTACCTTGAACTGAAGCTTATAATCCAAATTGGGCAGAATGTAGCTTGATTTGAGGTTTTGAGCCATAAGGAGAGCTAGGGTGGTTTCTTAGGCATTTGGCTTGCTAGGTCCCACTTCACTGGATCATTTTAAGTCTTCTCCCTTTGTGTGACTTTGAGGATCCTTTCCATCATTTGCATGTGTGCTTTCCGTTGAGACTAGAGTACCCTTGGACACCACTAAGGATGTCTCGGTTGCCCCGACCCACCTCTTCCTTTAGCTTTCTTAGGAGAGATAAAAGAAAGTAAGGGGTATGAAAGTAATGCTAGTGTGCATTATCATAGGTTTGATGAATGGTATGATTAGTAATTCCAATGAAGAGGAGTATACACTTGAGGAAACTCCTTCAGGGGAGTAATGTGAGGAGGCTGTGCAAGAGGTGCCTCTTCCTTATCTTGATCTTGTTGAATATATGTCCCTCGACCCCTTAGCATGATCCTCACTTCTCCCATTTGTTCACCGCCTCTCCCCTTACCTCGAGCGTAATCTTTCTAGCTCATTGATTATCATGTGATGTGTGACCCTAACTTGGATATGGGGTATGAAACAAATGCTAGCGTGCATTATCATAGGTTTGATGAATGGTATGATTTGTGATTCCAATGAAGAGGAGTATACACCTGAGGAAACTCCTTTAAGGGAGTTATGTGAGCAGGTTGTGCATAAGGTGCCCCTTCCTTATCTTGATCTTGCTAAATATGTGTCCCTCGACCCCTTAGCATGATCCTCACTTCTACCATTTATTCACTGCTCCTCCCCTTACCTCAAGCGTCATCTTTCTAAGCTCATTGATTATCATGTGATGTGCGACCCTAACTTGGATATAGGGTATGAAAGTAATGCTAGTGTGCATTACCATAGGTTTGACGAATGGCATGATTTGTAATTCCAATGAACAGCAGTATATACTTGAGGAAACTCCTTCAGGGGAGTCATGTGAGGAGGATGTGCTTGTGGCGCCCTTTCCTTATCTTGATCTTGTTGAAGATGTGTCCTTCGACCCCTTAGCATGATCCTCACTTCTCCCATTCATTCACTGCTCCTCCCCTTACCTCAAGCGTCATCTTTCTAAGCTCATTGATTATCATGTGATGTGTGACCCTAACTTGGATATTGGGTATGAAAGTAATGCTAGTGTGCATTATCATAGGTTTGATGAATGGTATGATTTGTAATTCCAATGGAGAGGAGTATACACTTGAGGAAACTCCTTCGGGGGAGTCATGTGAGGAAGTTGTGCTTGTGGTGCCCCTTCCTTATCTTGATCATGTTAAAGATGTGTCCTTCGATCCCTTAGCATGATCCTCACTTTTCCCATTTATTCAACACCCCTCCCCTTACCTCGAGCGTCATCTTTCAAGGCTCATTGAATATCATGTGATGTGTAACCCAAACTTGGATATAGGTATGAACGTAATGCTAGTGTGCATTATCGTAGGTTTGATGAATGCTATAATTTGTGATTCCAATGAAGAGGAGTATATACTTGAGGAAACTCCTTCAGGGGGGTCATATGAGGAGGTTGTGCATGAGGTGCCATTTCCTTATCTTGATCTTGTTGAATATGTGTCCCTCGACCCCTTAGCGTGATCCTCACTTCTCCCATTTATTCACTGCTTCTCCCCTTACGTCAAGCGTCATCTTTCTAGGTTAATTGATTATCATGTGATGTGTGACCCTAACTTGGATATAGGGTATGAAAGTAATGCTAGTGTTCATTATCATAGGTTTGATGAATGGTATGATTTGTAATTCCAATGAAGAGGAGTATATACTTGAGGAAACTCCTTTAGAGGAGTCATGTGAGGAGGTTGTGCATGAGGTGCCCCTTTCTTGTCTTGGTCTTGTTGAATATGTGTCCCTCGACCCCTTAGCATGATCCTCACTTCTCCAATTTACTCACCGCCCTTCCCCTTACCTCGAGCGTCATTTTTCTAGGCTCATTGATGTGTGACCCTAACTTGGATATGGGGTATGAAAGTAATGGTAGTGTGCATTATCATGGGTTTGATGAATGGTATGATTTGTAATTCCAATAAAGAGGAGTATATACTTGAGGAAACTCCTTCAACGGAGTCATGTGAGGAGATTGTGCATGAGGTGCCCCTTCTTTCTCTTGATCTTGTTGAATATGTATCCCTCGACCTCTTAGCATGATCCTCACTTCTCCCATTTATTCACCGCCCCTCCCCTTACCTCGAGTGCCATCTTTCTAGGCTCATTGATTATCATGTGATGTGTGACCCTAACTAGGATATGGGCCATGTTCACGAAATCTTTAGTATGCGTAAGGGGAATGTGCTTGATGTTGTTTGGTCCCTAGGTACCTTTAGAGGTTCCAATCCCTCCCTTAACCCTTTTCATACATACCCGAGGACTTGCCTAGAAAAATCATGTAAACCACTTTTTTTGTTCACACTTTTTATTTTTCTAAGGCTTATGATAAATTCATGAGAACACTAACTATTATTGATGTGTTTCTATTTGTGTTCTCTTACGTTCACTTTTCTGAGATGCATACATTGGCATATGATAAGCTTTTGAGAGCTCTGACGGCATCCGAGTCAAGTGACTTGAATCTTGAGTGTGAAGGAGTGGCTGATGCTCCTCAAGCGTCACCATAGCACTATCCTAGGAGGCTAAGATTGAATACAATCAGTATCCAACCTAATATGATCGTTCCAAGTCTTCCCTCTACTCCTTTTTCTCCTCTTTTCTTTGTCTTTAGTATATAGTTGTGGATGAGGCTCGTGATTTGGTTGGTGATCGAATTTTGAGGAAAAATTTTGGATTTTTGAGCCGATTTGGTTATGATCACTATTGTTTGCTTTGTATGTTTGGGGTTGTGTGACTTATTGGTGGTATCGTTGTTTTGTATATATTTATTGATTATGGTTTTGTTCTGCAAATATTTGTTGATTATGTGTTGGTTGTGTGGTTGTATGGTTGCTTTTAGGCACCTTGGTTCCCATAATGGGGACATTGTGGAGTTTTAGTGTGGGGTGAGGCACCCACTAGTATAAATTTTTTAAATATCCAAGAACATTTTTGTTTGTTCTTGGGGATTTCTATGCCATTTGGGTTGATTGTGATCCTTGATGACTTAGTTGTTGAGTTATATGCTAATAGAGTGTGCATGACGGGATACTTAGTCTAGTATGTATTTCCGGTTTCTTATAATAACTTCATCTCACAAATGCAATTTTTTGCCTACCTTGTACATTTGACCATTGACTTTTGGTTTTAGTGTTTTGAAACTCGAGTTTGAAGATGCTTTTCTTGATTAGTTGGACTTCCGGCTTCACACAGTCACTTTGAAAAAGAAAAGGAAAAAGAGAATAAAAGAGGAGAAGGAAACACAAGAGCATTAGAGTGAGTTTGACTTCGGTACCTCTATTTGGGCTTGAATAAGTGCTATGGACAATCAAATAAATCCCCCTAGATAGGGAAGAAGTCCAAATATACGCTAAGTTATTTCAGCGGGAGCTCAAGGCCCACAAAGCAAGAGCTACCCATAGGGCGAAGGAGCATAAGGAGACAAGCATTAAAAAAAATTTAAAAAAAAGATGAAAGAAAAGAGAGGTGAGGTTGTTCACACCTAACAAAGAAAAGTCCATTAGCCAAGTAAAGATGATCTTAGGCCCGGTATTAGCCTAACATTTAGAGCCAACACACTTTACACTAAGCAGCAAGGTGTACATATCGTGTCATGGTGTAGTATAGGGTGAAAAGTTGCGTTTGTAAGCTAAGTGTCTTTTGAGTCTGTGTTCTATATGTATATAGCTTAGTGGCTAAGTTCTTAGGATGATCTAATTGATTGATATGTTCATATGTTTCCCCTCTCTTTTTTTTTTAAATCTTTGTATATATGTTTGGTTTTTGTGTTTTTGAAAAGATTTAGTGGGTAAATCTTTAACAGACTCTCACCAGAACTCACTCGTCCATTTAGGGAATTAAGGGATTTAAAGGGCTTGTTGCATATGCAAAATGCAACTGTGATTCCTATGAAAGTGACTTAGGTTTTAGTAGTTTTGTTTTGTTTTGCTCGAGGATGAGTAAAACCTTGGTGCGGGGGTATTTGTTTGGGTTCAAAATGTGACATTTTACATCTCATTTCACCTAAACTTTAGCCTTTAGTAATAGTTAATTAGAATTTTTATTTATATTGTGTTTTTTTGTAGTAAATAACCCTAGAGGAGCAATATTGAAGCTTTTGAGAGTTAATGGAGCGAAAGCATGCAAAAAAAAGAGACTCGGGATTCAAGCTTAAGAAGGTCGGGAAGAAGATAAAGAAGACTAGTGCCAAGTTGGCATGGCCGTGCCACATGTTGCACTATTTTTCTTCTTATTTTCCAACAAAGTGGAGCAACAAGCTCATGCCACTTTGATTGCTTCGGATCTGTGAAAATATGGTGCTCCCCCGTCTGTAATTAAGTAGATTTTAGTTAGATTTAGGGTATATTAGGAATAGGTTTAGGTTTTCTCTCTCTTATATAGCTCTAAACTTATTTAGATTTAGTCAAAGTTTTAATTTTGTGGTTATACTTACATTCTCTCTTCAATTTCTTGCAAAGTTCTCTCTCTACATTCATGGTATGTTTCTATTGCATCTAGTTTTGGTTTAAATTGCTTAATTTCACTTGGTTTTTGCTTAAAAGTTGATGCTTAGCCTTATATTCTTGCTTCTTTACTCTTTTTCTACCTTCAATCTCTCCATTTTCTCTTTCAAACATGCAAGTTTCCAATTGTTTCTATCTCTTACATTTACGGTTTCAAAACACATTTTCAAAGCTTAAGTTTTGGTTTAATATGAGTAGATTCTTAGAGAAGAAGATTAGATTAGCAAGAATAAGGGGAACTCAAGCCACAAATCAACTCCTTTTTGCCCTAATTTTGGAGGTCCATGCCCTAATTTTGGGTTAAATTTGCTAAGTAACTCTCTTCTTTCTCTCGCTAGGTTTTTTTCTTATTTTTTTAAAAGTTATTGCTATTGCTTTTTGGTTAATTTAATTGTGTTAATGGTTAATTTGGTAGTAAAATCCATGTTTATCTATGTTTGTCTCACTTATGCTTTAGCTTAAGTTAGTTTAAATTAATCTTGCTTAGAGTAAGATTAGGATTTAATCTGTTTCAACTTCATACGAAAGTGCGAGAAATGTCAAAAACATGCAAACCTCCAACATGTTCCATAATCTCTATTATATACCTTTACTTCTCTCTTTCCCTTCTCGATGTGAGGGATAGATATTATAGGGAACATCACTCCAAAAGGAACTATCATAAACACATACTAGTGGCTACAGACTATTTCACAAAGTGGGTAGAACCACCCTATTAAGCCAAACTCACCTCTAAACCAGTAGTGAAGTTCTCAATAACAAATATCATTTGTAGGTATGGGATCTTGCATGAGNCAATTACAAATCATGGATCCCACTTCAAGGACGAGACTGCAATCCTTTTTAAGAAATATAACATTAAATATGGGCAATCTAGCACTTACATTCTGTAAACTAGCAGTGCAGTGAAAGTCGTAAATAAAATCATAAAAAATATCTTTTGCAAGATGATTGAAACTTACAAAGGTTGGCTTGACAAGTTACCATTCGTATTATTGGG
>NCQU01060455.1:2154-13983 GCA_002740485.1 Pereskia humboldtii | reverse complement strand
TAAGAGATGAGTCAATTGCCATAAGGGGAATTACAAAAAGTTTGAAAAGGAGTTGGAGAGTAAGCAAAAAGCATGATTAGCATTTGTTGAAGATAACCTTGATCGATATCCGCTATGTTGTTGCTAGATAGGAATTTGATGTGAAAAAGGTAGGCAATCCTTCAATTCTTGGAGAGTTACGTTGATCATAAGGACGAAGGGAAGGGTACTGGCTTTGCATCATTAATTGAGATCCATGTTACTTGAAAAATGAAGAGGTGCAACTTCGAAGATCTAAATAGGCTTGGACCAAGAAAAAAAGAAAGATCTAAATAGGCGGGAAACATTTTCTCCTAATTGGCAGTTGTTATCTTTTTATATATGTTACAGACTTTGTTATTTGTTTGCTTTACATGGTGCTCTAGGCTAGTATCTACAAGTTGCATTTATACTTGGCCTTGGATGTAATTTTGGGTCGTACCCAATTCAATGATGAAAAAAAAAGTAGAAAATAATCCGAGAAATCGCTTAGCTTTTAAAGCTTAATTGATATCCTATCAAGAATTTTGTTGGATGCTCTAGAATAAAACTGAGTAGATCTATATATATGCATACTCATGTATATTCTCTTTGAGCGTATTAATTAATGTAATAGAGTTTACCTTTTATTTTGGTAGCAAAGGATTCTAAATAGTTAACTCCACCAATATTCATTAGCAATTAACACTCGCTCTTACTAGTTTAATTAACTGATACAAAATATGAATACTTGGTGAATGTAAACCTTAGAAAATATTGATTCACACCTTAGGGTATATTCTTTTCGATTTATGAGAAGTACTTATTGATGCTTATTGCTGAAACATGCTGAATCATGTTGAAACATACTGAATGGTTGAAGAAAATATAACTAGGCATTTTCAATAAGTGCTTAATAGTACTGAATTGTACTGAATTGCACTGAATTGTGCTGAAATGTGCTGAATGCTTATGATAAGTACTTATGATAAGTCGAAAAGAACATGGCCTTAATCTTTTCAGATATTTTCCATCTTATTGTAATTTCAGTGCGTTGAAGTACTCTACAACGTAACCTTGTTCCACAATAGTGATCCCACTAGCTATTATCGCAACATGTTAGTCAAAGAAAAAGAACATATTCTAAATTATCATGCACATAAACCTAATCATGGTGATTAAGAATATAAAAGGAAAAGGAGGAGGAAGTTGTGTTATGAGGAAAGCAAGCATGATTCATGGCTTAATACTTTAATTACATCCAATATGCTCCCATGGGGTCAACAAATTAACATAAAATTAGGGCGTCTTTGATTGTAGATTGGGAGACAAAGGGCTAAATTGTTTTTTAGTCATCATGAAGCCAAGTAAATAATCTATTAAGTAATCCTACATTAGCAATAATGCCTATCTCTTAATTAAATAAATAATTAATTAAACAATTAACAAATATAAATAACTCTTCATTTGTATCATATCTTTAAAAGCGGATAAAGGGCTTACGAGATCAAAATATAGCAAGATAAAGTTTGTGTTAGAACCTAGACTCTCGAGCCTGATCCTAGATGACCCTATGCCATGTATGACTTCATTAGAAAAATAGAGCAAGTTGTTATAAAATACAAAAATGTATTATGAAACGTAACATGAAAGTAGAAAGTAGATAACTTAGAAGAGATATCCACTAGCTACCTAGAAAGGAAACGTAACATTGTCCATCTGTTTGTTAGGCTAAGAAATGTTATTTTGTTGGATCAAACAAATAAAAATTCACCTCTTTTTTTCTTGTTCTCTTCTTTTCAGATAAAAATATATATGTTTTTCTAGTGTATATGTCAATGTAATAAAGATAATTTTTTTACAAAAATATTCATATATTTAATTAACCACATCTCCTAATGTTTTTTCTTTATTTGACATACATTTTCAAACATAGGATATCATAGAATCAATAGAAAAGGGAAAATCCTTATTAAACATACAATTAGGGCTCCATGAAAAGTGCAAAAGATGACGACGCATGAGGAGTCAACTAAATGTAACAAAATTATCTAAACTCAACTATACGATTTGAATCTTTTTCTTACCAATATCTATGAATTACTCATATTTTTAGAAAAATATTTTGAGAAATCACTAAACTTTCCTTCAAAGTTCTAAAAAATACCAAACTTTAAAAATTGTTTAAAAAATAACTAAACTTTAATATTAAGTGTAGATAGTCACTAAACTTTGTTTGTATCCCACACCTTGCTAATAAAGAAACTCCTAGTTATCTCTGTTTTTTTAAAGTGAAAATAAATTCTAACTTTTTAGAAGACAATAAAAGCTATGGATCCAGATTGACTCCTTGGTTTAGTACAAGGCTCCTACCACTCTACTGGCTTCCCAGGAACATTTGGTATTAGTGCAATATATAGTGCAAAAACTTAATAGTTTAGTTCGAACTAGGAAGTTCTCATATCTCTTTGGTCATGTCCATATTAGATGACATAAAGACAATAAAAATATCATGATATTTTTTTCAACTTTTCTGTTTTGTGTTTAAATGTTATCACCACCTATTAAACAATTTCCTATTTCACTTATAAAATAGCCTTGAATTATATTAAATAGTATGATGATTATCATTCTAAAATTTTCCTCCTATGTGTTTGGGTCTTTGAAAAATTAGAATTTATTTTCACTTTAAAAAAATAAAAGATGATTAAGAATTTCTTTAATTAGCAGGGTGTGAAATATAACACAAAGTTCGATGCTCATTTGCACTCAATATTAAAATTTATTGATTTTCTAGACCCTTTTTAAAATTTAGTGATTTTCAAAACTTTGTAGAAAAATTTGGTGATTTTTAAAACTTTTGTCCATATTGTTATGATGAACTTATCATAGTAATAAAGGATGAATTAAGCTTGACACAAGCCAACAACATACAAAGCTAATATAATTAAACCTTATCTAAGATGTATCAACTTGAAATTAACTCGGCACAATTTGAAAATAACCTCAAATGATAAAACACCCAAATAAACAAAATTTAAAAAGTTAAATCATCATGCTTCTTACATTGTTAGTAGTAAATTTCAAACCTCACATCTTCTTTTTATAGAAAAGACCTGACATATGGAATAAACTATCCCTTTGATGGTGTTTGAGCTTTTTGGAAGTGTTTGGGTTGGTAGTCTAGGGGTAGGCAATGGGCCGGGTATTCACCGGATTAAGCGGGTCGGTCCGTTTAAAATAGGGTCAATAACGGGCCGGGTCGATAAGGGGCCGGACCGGGTCGATAGTGGGCCGGCCCGTTAAAGAATATTAACAGGTCCGATCGGGTCGGCCCATTAACGACCCATTTAGTGACCCGATACTTTTTTCAAGCTACTAGCCACACTAGTTTACATACTACAATTAGTTAAACTTACTATACCAATACTTTATATGTAACTATAATTATTATATGGAGATTTTTTGTATAAGTTTGTTCCATTTTAAAACGGGTCAAAAGCGGATCGCCCATGAGCCGACCTGGTCTGACCCATTTATTTACATGAAAAGCCCGGCCCGGCCCACTTTGTTAATGGGCCGACCATGACCCGACCCGACCCATTTCATAAATGGACCGGCCCTAATACGACCCGATCCGGTCCGTTGTCCACCCCTAGACTTGGTACTAAACTTTTTAAGGATAAGATACCATAATTCCAAACAGCACCTAAAAAAGAAATCTTTGGTGAGATCATGGGCTAAATGCCTTTTCTTTCTTCTTAAGAGGTGTCTTTACTCTTTAATTTGCATCATTAGGCTGATCATTGACACTTGTCCTTGCCTTTTTCCCAAATTAAGCTAGTAATACAGTAATTAATTATTCTATAGGAAATACTCCCTCCATTCTAAAAAGAATATCCACTTTTATTTTGCCAGTATTTTAAGAAAAATTAATCAACTAATCTCTTTTAAAGATGAAACACCGATAATATCCTTGGTTTTTGAATTCAAAATTTTCATTTCAAATTTTCCTCCTTGTTACAATTATGTTTTAAATTCAAAATAAGAATATTTTGAAAATTTTAATAAACTTGTTACTTCTATTTTTGAAAAGTAGACATCATTTTGGGACATTCTAAAATAAAATAGTGGATAATTTTTTTAGGACGAAGGGAATATAATATCCAAAAATGCACTACCATTTAAAAATTAGTATTCGTACGATAATGGGAATCTTATTGGTCCAGGAAACAATCCTCACGTGGCCGCGACCAATAGGGAGCTTCCTTGGCTCCTTTTGCTTTCTTTTTATGATGTTTGTAATTTTGAACTAATTAAAGCTATCTTGGTTAGTCCAATCAAAAAAAGAAAAAGGGGGAAAAAAAGGGGGCCATCTTGATTAGTTGATACGTGCTTTAACAATTTATAATCCCTGACATGATCTTTAGAAAGTAAAAAAGAATTGCGTAAATATAGGTAATAGTTAAGGATGTTACGATGAAAAATATAACTAGACCCAAAAAAAAAGGATGAAAAATATTTATCTGTCAAATAATTTTATTTCGTAAATTATTTGAAATTAAATTACGATCTAAGTTAATAAACAATCTAAATCTTCCCTTCAAAAAAAATAAAAATCTAGATCTATTATTTCAGTTTACTATATTTTTTTGCCTGACTTAATACACATATTGTTGAAAATTTTAACTTTATTAGAATAAATCATGTTATTATTATTATGAAAGTTAATTTCAAATGTTTAAGTGACACCTAATAAATGGTTATGAAATTGACTGTGTTTGCTCAGTACTTGGATGGTTGAGTTATTGTAGGGCACAATAGCGACTTGCCTTTCTTTTTTTGTGACAAACAAAATCATCATTTAGGTTTAGGTTTTGAAATATGTATGAAACTTTTTGAGTTTTCAAATGCATTTTAAAGGGTTTTTTTTTGTAATACCTTTTATAGTACTTCAAGATACTCTAGCGGCCTCCAATATAAATTTTACATATTAGAATGTACTATGAAATATCAATATTAAATACAATGACTAAAATAACTTAATATTTTAAAATATTTTCTGTTGTCTTGATATCTGATGAGATAATTAAATGAATATATGTCTTTCTGGATTCCAAAGTCCTTGAAAAACGTAAATCGAGTTTAAAAAACTATACCTAGAAAACGTAACGCTTCACATTTTTGACAGAGTCAATGAAAAGCTGAGTCAAGCAAATTTGGCTAAAAGACAACAATCAATTTATTTCAAAATCAAATCGATTGTATATTCATTACGTACTATAATTTTTTCAATTTTCTTTTTCTGAAGTTGGCTTAATAATTAATTATTCGCTAATGTCGATATAATGGCAATAATTACCCATATTTAATGAATACTTTGCTCCTAAAAGTTGCTGATTGATTAAGCTAGTGTACTAGTTATGCTAACCCCGTTAAGTTGGACAACGAACATGGGAGATTTGGGAAAGGTGAAAGTATATGACGTAATTAAAAGGACGAAGTTTTTGCGTAATTGTGCCGTATGAAAAAGAGAGCTAACCCTAGTGAAGGACAATTTCAACCGGCTGTTATTTAGCGTTTTACCATCTGTCTAGACACATGCCTTGTGGTTCCCATGCCCTCGGACGGAGTCTCGTGTAAGTGTGAATGTGTAATCTACTAATTTTACAGCAAATCCTAAACGATCTTAGGAAGTCGAGATTGGTATGCCTTTTTTGGTTGCATTATCATGATCTATTGAGTTTTAATTTTGTGTCATTTTGATCCATCAAAAGTAAGAAGGAAAAAAAATAGTCTGATCAGCAATATTGAAACATTATGTCTGTTAAAATTTAATGATTAATTATATACCAATAAGACCAGTAACAATCATTATTTAAAAATTGATGTCAAATTAATGCTTATACTAAATATCTATTTTTTTCATATGTTAGTTTTAAATTAATGTGTCATATAATTTAAAACTGTAGTAATTGATGATAATTATAAAGAATTAGTGACGTGGCCTTTGTAAAAAAAATCTTATTTAAATAAATCATGCTTATGAATAATAAGTAATACTTATAGTTGAAATGAATGTTTGGGGGAGGGGGAAATCTTAGTGTTTATCTTTATTGTATGTAGCTACCAGGTTCAAAATCAGTCCACAGGAACAAGTTATATTCAAATTGATAGGTAATAGCAAGAGGAATATTTGAATAGTACAAGGATGAAACCGTAGGACATGATGTCACGATCTAACCTCCATTTCCCTCCATCCCAATAGCAAGTCTAATTTTAGTTTTACTATTGATAAGATGGAACCGGTCCTAAACTCCTTAGATGATAGCTATCTTGATGGGAAACCCCCCCTCCCTCCCGGAAATCAGAATAGGAACCATTTTAACGCTAAGTCTGGTTTTAAGGAATAATTTTTACGGTTCTAGTTTTGGTTCTGACTATTTTTTTATTTTTTTTGTGAGAACCATAGTTTTTTTTTTTAAGTTCTAAATCCGCCTTTTGGTTTGTAAGTGTTTATACCTTTTAATGGGAAAATTAGTGTTTTTTTAATGAGAATTGTGACTAATTGGTATGCTCTAGTACCTTGGATATATAGGATTGACTTTAGTTATTATAGTATAGCTACATATTGCAAGGTACTCTATTGATAATAAAGTTGCACAATCATTGAAAATAATTCATGAGTAGATGGTCATAGTTTCAAAACTAAACTTCCATAAAACTTATATATATTATTTGATATTCGAAAGTTAAATTTTGTGTCTAAATTTTAGATCTATATATAAGTATTTATTTACAATTTTTATTATAGGTGTCGTTTGACATTTTATTAATAAATTTGTTATATTTTTCATTAAAAATATTTTATGGAAATATACCTTTGGTCTTTGTTCTTCCATTTTTTAGAGTCAAGCTAGGTATTGTTACTCCATAAAAAATAGAGCTTTCATAATACAGGTTTAATTTCTCCATATAAAAAATTTGTACTGAGAACTTAAAGAGAATGAATGACGAATGATTTAAACCAACTTATATTCATAGATCTTATTCATTACCAAAGGCACTATAGGCTGAAAGTTTAACATTACTAATATTTAGCTCAATAATCATTGGCGTTCCTTCAAAAGTGGTGTGATAACTTCTTTCTTTTTTTAAAAAAGAAACTTCCCTAATTGTGGTAGGAATGGTATAACAATAATTAACATCTATCACAGAGTACTTTATCTTCATTCTCTAAGTATTAGATAGTGCATAGGTAAATTTAATGGAAGTGATTTCAGAATTTGAGTTATAAACTTATATTCAATAGTCGTTATGACTCTCTTAAAATAAAGTTTTTAAAAACTTTTAGTGGTGTGTAGTATGAAGACACATTTAATTTTAGTAGATGAGAAATATCATAGTGTATAAAAATAAATCTAACGAAACAAACTAATACTACAAATATACATCTATCACATAAGGAGCTCTATAACAATGTACCTTAAATTATTGTGTAAATGTTATAGAAAAGAATGACAGAAGTTTTACGTACACATTTACAAGATACTCAATTTTACTTCTTGAGATGTTAAGACAAACCTTTAGTACATGATAGACTAGCCACCTACTAATCTACTATAATCATACTACAAGACCTATAAATATTCGAATAGATACATTAAAAAGATTTTTTAGTATATGGTAAGGTTTGATTCAATCTAGGATATACAAAACTTTAAAAAATTGAATATTCATACAATATCATAAACCATAAAACATGAATAAAAAGTAAAATATCTATATCTTATCTGTTATAGTACTAAACTTAACATGTAAAATACTTGATAATTGATAATCTTTTATATAGAAATCTACCAAGTGGCATAATAATGGATTGCAACTTGGCACTATATATCTTTCCTTTTGTGTCCTAAACAATTGCAACTTGCTAATTTCTATGTTTAAAATGCATGTTTCTTAAATCATTAATTTTCAACTACTCAGCCTCATGTTATAGCTATATGCTCAGTCACAGAGCGAGTTTGCAGTCCACTTGATGTGCAGAAAGAGAGGGAGAGATTTTGGGAAATTGCAGTAGGGTATCCGAATACAAAATTTCCCATTTGGGAAACCTTAATAACCTGAAAAGGAATACTTAGCTTTCCAAAAAAAATTTCCCGTCCTTTGTGGCACTGACACGTGCACGAAATTTCATTTATCGACTGCTGCACTGCTCCACTAATTTGTCGGCCAATTGTAAATGCACAAGCACTTTTATCTTTTAGAGTTAATTAATTAACTGGTTTGATATATTTTTTTAAAGTAAAATATCTTATTNGAATCTTGTGAATAAATGAAATTTATGATGATAATTTTATTTTTTACGGAACAATATTAATTTGATCTCAGTTGAGTAGAATGTTGTCTATTACCCTACTGTGGTTTGTTAAGGTAATGTATTTACCTCTCCTGATTTATTTGATTATAGACTTTTTGGCACCTGATTTCCTTAGTTTTATATTTTACTATTGGCATTTCACTGGTTTCGCATTTATATGGTTTTCAAAAATCTTTTAATGTGGGTCGCTTGAAATCGGTCTCTCTGCGGGCAGAAATACCTACTGAGGTAAGACCGCTTACATCTGGATCTCCCCAGGTCCCGCGTAAGCGGGACCCACACTAAGAGTTGTTGTTGTTGTTGTCAGTTGAGTAGAATGTTAAGAACCAAAATTAAAGCAGTTTGATACTTCTTACTATAATACCACAGGCACCATGAATATCGTGGACTTTTTTGTTGATCAAATTCCAGTTAATTGCTGGAGGCATTCAAATGAAAACTAGACAACTGTGGCATTAGTTAATATCTGTTGTGGGCTAATCTGTCATGGGTTAATGGATGCGCCGCCGATTGATTAAGTTTTTCTATTATCATTAATTATCACCTTCCTAGTTCACCTATTTAACTCACATTAAAAAGAATTTTGGGTATCCCTTTTTTTTTCTTGTAGCAATTTTAATATTTCATACGTAATTTCATAATTTTATTATATCGTTGTGCAAATTTTGATCTACTTGCTCTTGCTAGCACAATTGTCATTTTTAAAATAGAACGTATATGCTTGGTTTAATGTCAATATGTACATAGAAAAATGACAAATATCTTATCACAAGAGATTTTTAAAGTATTTTATCTTGACTTATCATGTATTAAGTTGAAAAGAAATTATAGGTTGGGTAAGATTATTTTTTTATCAATAATTTTTCTTAATTATAAAATTATACATATTAATACTCTTTCACTTACAGGGTTGATTCGATTAGGGTATGATTATTTATACTCATCAACGTAGTCAACGAATACTAAGGCCCTATTCTTTTCAGTTGTAAGGTTAAATTGTAAGATCTAAGAAATTAATTATAAAGAGTTATAAGGAGTTGTAAGAAATTATAAAAAGTTATAAGAAATTATAAAAAACTGTAAGAAGTTGTAGTTCTAAGGAAATGTAAGGAGTTGTAAAAAAACATAAGAAGTTTTAAGAAACTGTAACAAATTGTAAGAACTTACAAGGAGCTATAGTTTTAAGTTTAGTCATGTTTAAAGCTGAAAAGAACAGAGCCTAATGATTCAAAATTGAAATTAGTTGTAATTATTAAAAATTTGGTGATTTTGGATCATATAATAAATTATTTGAAGCTAATATAAGGCACTTAAAAAATATCTCATCACAAGACATTTTATCATCACCTGTATACATAAATATAATTTCTAATTAGCTATAGATAACAATAGGAAATGACACATTAGGTCACCCTAAGTTTTACGGCTTATTGTATGGGTAGATATCTTCTTAAATATGGTGGCAAATTTTAATTGTATTGTCTTTTAGACAATCGACCGAAGTCATAGATGATGTTGGTAGGGGTGTTTATATTTCGGTTCAAATCGAAAACCCAATAAAAATCAGACCGAAAATCCAAACCCAAAGTGTATTGAATGTAACCGGTCCGGTCTTGGCCGGGTTGTCAAAATTCTAAAATTTGGGTTTCGATCTGGTCCAATCTAAACCCGGAAAAACCCAAATCTGGACTGGAAATCCAATTAGAAATGCAACAACATATTTAAATCTAAATATTTGTTTTAAAAGATAGAAAAAAAGAGGTTATATTAATATGATCAAAAAGTGGCTAGCCTCATTATGGTTAACTTAAATCTCTTTGTCACACTTTCTCTCATAATCTCTCTGATAAAGATCGAATGTTGTGAATTATGAATACAATGAGCTTGACATCAAATAAAGCTCTCTCTGCCAACTCATAAACTAAAAGACACTGCAACATGTACAGACTCCATTTCTTAATATAAGAATTTATTCATTTCTCCATTATAAAAGAACGAATAAATAAATAAATAAACTAAATTGGTCCAAATCGGTCCGGTCCAAGCTCTAATTGGGTTGGTCCTGGGTAACGATCGGTTGTTTCCGGTGTGGTCTTCGATCCATAATTTTTGAAGTTTCAGGTTTTGGTTTGGTTAAATCCGAGTTTGGTTCGATAAACAACCCTAAATGTTGGTATGTTGCGCTTTGAACTTATATATAGATTATAAACTCTTGTATGTGTTAAAAAGAAGGAATTAAATATATATTTAATTATTTATCCCATTTTTGTATGAAAAAGTACATTTATGTTGACATAGGAGAATTAGATTTAAACCTAGATTTTGAATACCAATTTCTAAAAATTTTGCTGTTTTTTTAAGCAAAATGATAAGTGTCTTACTACAAGACACTTCTTAAGTGTCTTGCTTGGGCTTAAAAGTTATATTATCATGTATTAAATTTAAAAAAATGATTTAATTGAATAGCATAAGGGTGTTACAACTTATAAATTGTATAAAATTATATTTTTATCTATTATTTTTCATAATTACAAAATTATGCGTATGATACGCCTTAGCGGATAGGGTTGATTCGATAAGGTGTCATTCGTATCTCTTGGTGTAGCCAATGAATACCATAACTATACGATTCATAACTAAATCTAACCATCGAAAATATGATAATTTTAAATCATTTAACGAATTAATTTTAATTAAGGTAAAATACTTAAAAAATATTTTATAATAAAATATATATTATCACCCTTTTTTTAAAGAGCTATGTACTGTCAGGAATTGTTTAACAAGTTAATTTTAGGAATTGTTTAACAAGGAATTGTTTGGCGAGAAAAAGGTGGACGAGGGTCGTACTTCCCAAAGATAAAAGTTGAAGTGGTGAAAAAAAAGGGCAAAAAAGTACAATATATACACGCGTATGTACGCGGTAAAAAAGCAGCGGACACAGTAAAAAATGGGAGCACGCGTCAGCGAGGTATAGACAGACGGCCCAAATCAGAACCCACCAGCCAATCATATAGTCGCATTCTTCATGCTAACAGTAAAAACTTTTCCCCCACCTTCTTCAAGCCGCGAGCAGAGAGAGAGAGAGAGAGAGAGAGAGAGAGAGTGGGTTTCTCTCTCTCATTTCATTTGGGTACAAAAAAAAAAAACTTTCCGAAAATGGGCATGTGATGCGAATCAAATAAAACCTTTGATTTTGCAAGAAAAGAAACCCCTTCTCTCTCCTTCCTCTTTGCTCTTTCCATTCCCAGTAACCTCCCCCCTTTCTTCTCCTCCTACTTTCTCTCTCCTCTCTCTCTATTCTCCTAAAATCGGCCTTCTCATCCATCACTGATCTTCCGATTCATCCTTCCTCATTGTTTCTTCTTTTTTTTCCCTCAGTATCCTCAAGGTTCGTTGATTTAATTTGACTACTGTCTTTTCGATCGGCGAAATATATCGTTTGTCTC
>NCQU01056432.1:0-10209 GCA_002740485.1 Pereskia humboldtii | reverse complement strand
GATTTAATGATGATCTCAGAAGGATTGAGCTAGCAGGAGGTAAGACAAGGTGGATAAGCATGTTAGACCATGATTCAAGTGTGAAGGAGAGATAGAGAGAGAGGAGATAGAGACATGGACACCTGTGCACACTGGCACGACCTTGTCCAAGTTGTTAATTGCGGCAAACAAGGCAACGGAGACACGACCGCCCGTGCTGAAGAACATGACCGTGCTTTGCCCTGCAGTCATGACCCCAGGGAAAGCCACGGCTGACCGTGCCCAACTACTAACTAGCATTGTCCATCGACAAGAGCAGTTGTAATGGGAGGCACGACTATGCCTCATTTCTTCCGTCCACAGCTCTCTCGTAAATAATGCCTTGTGTTTTATTTTGCAGGACATCTCTCTTTATGTTTCCTTTCAGCTTCAAATTAGGGTTCTAGGCATACTTTAGCACATTAATACTTTGGGATTTGAGGCTTGTTATTTGTGATTCCAAGATTCATACTCCTTCACTCGTTCAATTCTTGAGTTTGTCTTCTAATATCTCTCTAAATCTTCTCTTCATTAGTTTTCATATTTATCATGGTGATGATTTTTGAATTTGGTTGTGTGATGTTAAACATGTTTAGTAGCGAAAACTCTCAACTTGGGTTGAGATTAATGGCGATCATGCTTTGTTGANNNCGAATTAGCCCAATTGAACTTGTTCCTTGCTTATTTTCATTGAATTTCGCTATGATCACCACATGCTTGATGAAAGGCTCGAAAGAGTCTTCATCTATTTTCATTCGGGTGACTTAGTAGATGATTAGGGATTTAACATGTAAATAATTAGAATCCTAATTAGGACTTGAGAGTATTTATGTTGTAATCCTTTGACTTTTAGTTCAATAAAAATAGGCGACTATTGTTTTGGGATAAGTCTTTGACCCTTGAAAGAGGGAGGGAATGGGCATTAATTGTAAATCCATCCATTCTTGATGCATGCTTGGACAAGTTTGAGGGGGTTAATGATTGATTTTCAGGCATAATAATGTTATTAATTCCAATCTAAGTGTTTTTTTCATCTGATTCCTAAATCGTATGTTTAGTTGTTAGTTAAATCTCTTAATCTGCTTAGCCGCCGTTACTGGAGAACATGTTGCTTTCAATTTCAAAGCCAATTACAACGCTGTAAACTATGTTTTTCTTTTTCTTTTTGTAGTTTTACTTCTTCTTTTATTCTTGCTTGAACCTACTTACGCTTTGTGTAGTGTTTGCTTTGTATGCACAGGATAAGCTAGGGAATTCAAAACCTTGTTCNTCTTGATCTAGAAATTGAAGCAACTGCAAGGAAGCAAAGCAGGGTAGCAAGAAAGAAGAAGAAGAGTGCCCGACAGCGGACACAATAGAGTGCTTCGGGACTATGCCTTGCCTAACGCATATGAGGCTGCATGTTCTATTATGTAGCTGATGGTGCAAGCTAACAACTTTAAGATTAGGCAATCGCTCATAAACTTCATAGCGCAAGATCAATTGGCGGCTTCTTGATGGAAAACCCCAATGCTCATATCCGCGGCTTCCTGGAGAAGTGTGATATACTCAAGCTTAATGCAGTCTCTGATGATTCTATTCATTCCCAACTATTCCCTTTCTCCTTGAAAAACCGAACTGAGGACTGATGATTCTATTCACTCCTTTATGTTGCGGCTTAACCTTAACGACTTATGTGCATGGGGGTATGTCATATCCCATGAAATTGACATGTTCAACTGCCCTTTGAAACTAGAGGATGCCAGCATTGCATTTTCTTGATCAGAACTTATAAATAGGGGAGATCATCAATTTCAACCTCTTCTAACTTTCTATGTAATCCAACGACTCTATTCAGCTCAACTTTGGCTTTAGACATGGAGTTAGGGTTTGCGAAGAGCTTTATCAATGCCCACCTTGTTGTGCTGACTGTTGACTTTGTACCAGCCATGAAATTCCTGTTTCGCCTATGCTTGTTAGTAGATGCTAATCAAAATTTGATAACATATTATTGAGCCCTTTTTTAATTTTTTTTTTTTACAAAGGTAAAGAAAACCAACAACCAATGTTAAGCACCTCTTCTCGCAAGAGTACGCCCAACTACATTCTCTGCTAAAATTGTCCTAATAACTGGTGAGAAACATAAATAAGATGAAAATGAGCCAGTAACAAAATGTCCAAATTTAGATAAGCAGTCTACTGCCATGTTTGCCTTTCTGAACACATGTTCCGTGATAATTTGAATGGCTTGCAATCTCCACGTATGATTGTCCTTGATAATATTATGAATCAGCCAAAGGATATTGGTCTTTCCTTCCAAAGCCTAGATGACTATCTTATTATCACCTTCTACAATCAATTAATTAAAACCTGCTTGAATTGCTAAACTTAAACCATCACGTAGTGCTCTAGCCTCTGCCACTAATATTGAAGTGTTGCCGTAGTAAGCTGCTCTTGCCTTGAGTAATCTGCCAGTCCAATCTTGGACAATGAAACCTCCTGTTGCTGAGGAATTATTGAGAGATTTGTTAAAGTTGAGCTTGACAAACCCTGGAGGCTGGGAGTGCCTCCTCACAAGATGGATTGAGGTAGAAGGGGGAGAAGAAGCCCCCCTTAAATAAGTATCAACCAACATACAAGTTTGGATTCTTCATTCAGCTCTATTTTTTTTGCCTGTATTCGGTAAGCGAGGGGATTGAAATTTTCATTTTTGAAGACTGTTGCATTCCTGGTTTTCCAAATGCTCCACAACAAAAATGAAAACTTTTGCTTTAGCTTTGGGATATGAGACAATTGCATCATACCTAAACGTTGTGATAAGTGTTGGCATCCAATAGGAGAAACATAGAGTGGAAGCCAATGATGTTTGTCTGCGGCTTCCCAGACCTTGTTAACTATCTAGCAGTCTTTAAGTAAGTGGTATGAAGATTCAATATCACCAAGGCATACAACACAAATTAGATCTATATTAAGTCCCCTCCTCATAAGGGCACCTCTCCCTGGTAGAGCTTTGTGGCAGAGCTGCCATAGGAATATTTTGTGGAGAAATCACCTGAACTATTCAATCCATAAAGAAGGCATCTTTTATCTCATGAAGGGGGATAAGGATGCCCTGTATTTTTTGAATAATAGGGTGGTTATTGAGGACTAGCTTGGGCAGCGAGATATCCCACCGTGCCTGTTGCGTAATAAAGGCACAAACTTTTGTCTCAGGCTTGGGAATTCATTCTTCATCTTTTCCAAGTATATCTACTAGATTCCTATTTTCTATCCAATTATCAAACCAAAAGGATATCTGATCTCCTTTTCCTATCTTCCACATATTACCTTTCTTAAGGAGATTTGTACTCTTTAAAATACTTTTCCACACAACGAATCAGTATTCTTTCGTTTGCAAAGTATTTTTCCCACATATGTTGGACCTATAGGCTGGGTGTATCTATGAGAACTTTCCAAGCTAACTTACATTGAAAGGCTTTATTAATGGCGTCAGTTTTGCATAATCCTAGCCCACCTTTACTTTTAGGTAGGCAGATCTTATCCCAGGCTATAAGTGGGAAACCTTTTTATGTGTTTGATTTTTTCCTAAAAAAGTCTCTATTGCATTTATCTAAATATTTGCTAGTGCTTAGAGGTAATTCAAAACATTGCATTGTATGTGCTGGGAGTAATTCTAGGTGAGATTGTATCAAAACTATTCTGCCAGCTTTGAATAAGCAGTTGGCTTTCCTACCCTCTAGTTTTGTAGTTGCTTTATTAATAATTTCTTGAAAGGTAGAACTTGAGGGTCGTCCTTGAAAAATGGGACAACCTAAATATTTGCCTAAGGACTCCCTCTACGGGATGTTAAGGATAGCAGTGACTAATTATTTTTGTACAGGAGAGGCATTACGAGAAAAGGTTAGAACAAACTTATGATAATTGATTAGCTGCCCTAAGGTTGAGCAAAAGGTATCAAGGACACTTTTGAGCTTATTATAGCTGTCTAAATTAGCTTTTCAAAAAAGTAGCTACAATCATCTGCAAAAAGAAGACATGTGATTTTAATGTCCCCAGGGCTTATCTCTAACTCCTATACCCGATTTTCAGGTATTTGCTTCTATATAGAGCTCATGATTAAAAGCTTCCATTCATGAAATAAAGATATTAGGGGAGAGTGGATCTCCTTGTCTGATTCCTCTCATCGGGGTGAACAAACCAGTAGGTTCATCATTCACAATTATTGAATGTGATACTGAGGAGATACATTCCTTAATCGAAGAGTTCCAAGTTGGGTGGAATCCTAATTCTTGAAGGTATTTAAGAATAAACTCCCATTTAATTCTATCATATGACTTTTCCATATCCGATTTAATTGCTACCCAAGTGGACTTGGTTTTCAGGTTCTTAAACTTATGCATAATTTCATGCGTAAGAAGGATATTATCATCTATGGATCTCCCTGGAATAAAGGCACTTTGGAATGGGGAGATTAGTCTGTCAAGAAGTGGCCTTAGCCTATTGACCATATTATTGAGCCCTTAATCTCTAAGTTAATGTTGAAATTTGGATAGATAGGCAAAAATTTTAACCCTGTTATGAATTCTATGAATATTATGTTACATGGATGTATGGACATAGGATATCTATTTAGAAGTTGGACCGGCCATTTCCAAAAGGAATAACATATTTTGGCAAACATTCAAGCTATGTTCATCAAGTCTTTATGTCACATCTTAAGTATATCTAGTGTAGATTTGACAAGTCAACATTAATATGGATATTGACCCTTTATTTAGGCTTAAAGTGGATAAAATTTCTTTAAAAAGTTGGCTAATACACCCTGAGACCCTTTGCAACTCCAACATGGATATGACAGGGTCCATATAACATTGCACAAATTGTCTAAGCATCCTTTATCCATGTAAGAGGCTGGATATTTTATAGGTGTTCGTGTCAGTCAAACTCTTTATGTTGTGAAGTATCCATGTTAGGTGGCTTGTTTTTGCTTCCGATGGTAAGATCATGCTTACAACTAAACCTTCCCAAACTTATTTGGGAAAAGTACTACCATAAGGGTTACAATTCATAATTTATTTGAGATTTGCATGTAGGAACTCAAGTTGTAAATGCAAAGAGGGAAGAAAACTACTAAGTTTTCCATGCTACCCTCCAATTAAGTGTGAAAAGAGGGAGAGAGAAAGAGAAATGTCAACCAGATGCTTCCCACTTCACTTCCATTTACTTGTCCATTGAAACATTGGATGGAGAAAATGGAATTACAAAAGGGAAATAAACGGATTCCACCACCTCATTCACTAACCTCTGTTCATATCTTTAGGTTCCTCTCCTTCCTCAGTCTACATCCCTTTTGTTTTTGTTGTTTATGATGTCCATTATTGATACTATTGTCATCAAGTTTGTGCTGGCAATGACATAATTGAAGCTCATATGTAATAGTTCATGTCCATGTTCCTCAAGACTAATTTATTTCTCACAATTGTAAGGTAAAATTTTTCACCTTTCTCTATCTGAGGCATTGTTAAGTTCTTACTTCTTCATTGAAGCACTTGTAAACCCTTATCGAATATGACATTTCTGCATTCGTTTTGATCCCATAACTCTATAATTATTTGATTCAATGAACATGCAAATGTTGTTAATACTTACGTACTCATTGTGATTGAAACATATTGTCAATCCTACGAGCAAAAACATAATATAAGTTTATATACTGAAAAGGATTCGGAATCCTCTGTAGTTGTGGGAAAAGAATACAATATTGCAGTCCTTGCATACTTAGTTAAAGTTTTGCACGTAAAGTTGCAAGTTTTGCACACACAACTGAAAGTTTTGAATACATAATCGTGTATGCAAAAATTACTGTATGTTATGTTTGCAGAACTTTTAATTGAGTGTGAAGAACAACAACCATATATGAAAAATTTTCAAGCATGCAAGGACTCAACTTAGCTATTTTTTCTCATAACTACATAGAAGTTGGATCCTACTTAAATAATGAAACATATGATTTAATAGAACTTGAATAGGGCTAATTTCATGAGCTTGTAAATGTAACACTTACTTTTCTTTTCCTTTTAAGTTTAAACTTAAGTCCAGTGCTTTTGGTGAACTTATTGGTAAATTCTTTCTTCATTTGTGGATGAAAGATGTATGCCATTTAATTTTTACGCAAAATTAGACACGTCTATCATAATTTTTTATGTGACTAATTTGACCCAAATGATGACTATTGGGTTTTACTAGTGCTAAACATAAGGTCAAGGGTATTGAATATGTATGACCTATTAGCATGCAAATTTAGAGCTTGAGAGAAGATAGTGCTGAATGTTGTAAGATGTTCAACTTATTAAGTGTACCAGTCCATATGACCCTTATGTTTGTGAGTTCTAATATTATTATGCCGTAGAAGGAGTGAACTTTAATTGACAAATACAGACATGCATAACATAATTTAAATGCTCTAATATTGAAGAGTTGTCAGTTAAGCTTGTAGATTGTCCATAAAGCACAAAGATGTTTTACTATCATTCACAACATGTACAAGTAAATAACGTAATCTTTTTATCATCAACAAATATTATTGAAAGATAGTTATAAAATATGTTTATGATGTCGTAGATACAATGGTGAAGTATTGATTGTGAAGTTCATGGACAACAAATGCCATGTAGGTATCTTCCAATTGATATGCTCGAGATGACGTTCTTTTTGAGTCTAAATCTTTTTAGCTGTTGAATATCACATTTCTTACTGTGCGTGAACTTATTAGATTATAGTGAGAAAATGGTGGAATTAGTGGTGATGATGGAAGTGCTAACAAATATGAAGATGTGATTGTTTTTTTATATTTTTTTTTTTTGTGATTTGGCAATATGCAAATGGTACGCTTTTAGACAGGTGCTTTGTGATCTTATAGCTTGGGTGATGTATATAACCATACTGAGCTAGAGATATGGATGAGCTTACAACCTCACCAGAATGTAATGAATTGTAACATGTTTTGTGATCTCATATTAATCGATGAAATGATTTCGTTGGATGTTTGTGATCTTCTAGTTAGGGACATTATGTATTATAATGCTCTTTATTGCATTTTCCATTTTTGTTGTTAACACCTTGTGTTTTGTAAGATACACATGATCTGATTGAGGTTGACGTAAACTATGTAATTATGAATAAAGCACTTTACTTAGGTAACATGGTTATGTAAGCAATTGGCTTTCTATTTTGATTGCAGGATTGATCATTTTGTTGTTGTGGACATTATTCATAATTCGTTATTCACTCTAGTTGTCTAATTGAAATAAGTATTGTTGATGTAAATTTTGCTAACGGAGGAGTAGTTACGAATCTTAGATGTAATATTTGTTAATAAGGGTTATGAATCAATGAAAAATACATATCTTTAAAAATGGAATGCATACGCATACTGTTTCATATATGATCATATTGCTTAGTATGCATCAAATTCAAAAATAATGCAATTGTTCACATCTCATTAGAACTTGCAAAGTGTTCTTCGTGCATCATTTTGGATGTATATGCAAATGCATACATACAACACTTAGTTTGTATTGATCGAATCCCTTTAGTTAATTACATGGAATATTTCTTTCCTTATACTAATATTTAGTCAATATCTAACTATAGAACTCCAATTAAGTACATTCAACCCTTATAAAATTGTCTTTAATTGATAGAAGCAAATGTATCCATAACCTGAAATAATATATACATCTAACAATGAATCAAGTAAAAAGATTCATTCATATTATCTTATTCTAATTAGACATTTTTATATTTAATATAACAATATTTGCTACCCAATTACTTTTCATAGTTTGTATATGTAATCTTCGTATAGATGTCTCATATTATATTATATTGACTTCAATAAGAGCAATTTCATAAAATGAGGAAATTTTGTAGGTGTATATTAATTATTTGAAATCTAAACCCATATCTGTATGTAGATCCTTATGTCAAGATGTATAAAGTTAGTATAAAAACAGCTTCAAATTCATAGTTGCTATAAAAACATTAAATATGCTTAAAGTACTAACTGCTGGTGTCCAATGTCAAAGGTGAGATTATTATCGTCCAAGACCCCAACAGTACATATTATTATTGTCCAATGTTCCTAATCAAAATTAATAATAGAAAAGATAAAGAATAAAAGCAATTTAATTTGTTATGTTGTTTTTTATCAGCACTCACGTCGGTCCAACTTGGAAAAGTCAATGTTCAGAACTCCTTTGGACTCCAAATCAAGTGTATGCGTGGTTGGAGGCTAGTCCCAAAATATTTTATAAAATAAGGGAAAAGGCATTTTTTTTTAATTTTTGAGAATTTATTTGAGCATAAGTTTGTTAAGAAAAATTTAGAGAGGGAGAGAGAGAAAGAAGCTAGAGAGAAGGGTTGTCTGTCTAGGAGGGGGAAAAGAGAAGAGGTGCTAACATGTGGTGAATGTGTCGAAAGAGAAGAGGAACACCCATCTTTATGGTGGTTAGGAGGTGGAGGAACCCCTAGGGTTTGCGGAAACACCAAGGATTATATTCCATAAAACAACTTAGTCCAGATTCTAGGTCAAATCTCGGCTGAAACATCCCTTAGGCATAAGCAAGGCCCAAAGGTATAGGAAAACATGCAGTCTAGAATTAGTTGCAGGAAAACTGGGCCAGCAGCATTCGCTGAGGGTCAACGGTACCCGCTTGATCTGATTCACATGCCACTAGGCACGATCATTTTTCTAAGTCATTTTATTTTGGCCATGACTTTCTCGCCCGTTTCTGATTGCATTAATTCTTTTTTTTTTTTGTAAAGTTTATTGAATGTAGTTTCTAATGGATTAAGTTTCATGACATTTGAGTGAGTGTCGGGAGAGCATTGGGCCTAAGAGTGAGAAGGTGTCAGTTTCTGCACAATCTTATTACCTGGCGCATATCTCTTCCATTGTCGTTGGAAAGCTCTTTCAAAGAAGCATGTGCCAATGTAGACTTATTTATCATTTGACCCTGAAATCGAGTCTTAAATGGGATACGAATTACCATAAGTAGCGAATCTTCACAAAATGGGTTAGTTTGGCCCCTCTTTACAATTTTGCAAATCTTGTTGAATTTTTGAAGTGTTTTCACAAAACCTTGATTTTGACAGCTATTTTTTTTGGGGATGAAGACCTTTAGGAATCCTGAAATTTCCACCGAGGAGTTGAATAAGTATCATCATTGAATCGTCAATATCCATAGCATGCATATGTGTTTAGTCTATGTTTTGAGTGCACATCTACGTGTCTACATTGGTGTTCAAATGTAAAGTGTGCTAAAATTTCTCTGACCCAAACCATAATTAAGAAAGTCTCTAACCTTTCCCTAGATACCTCTCGAAGCTGAGACATATCATCTAAATCTCAACAAGACTGCCTTGATAAGTATGAGAGAATAGCTCCTCCTATCTCAAACATAAAGAAACTTTCTCACACTTAGCCCTATTTAGAGCCTAAACTCATTCACTATATCCTTGTATGCAAAATCCACCCCAGGAACTCCTCAAAAAGAAAACCAGGCAAGTCCTTACATCTATTATTAAACTTGATTATAGAAGGGTATGAGGTTGACATTGTGAGACGAGTGATAAGGAGTGCATAATTTTTTTTAGTAAGCATTAGTTTGATAACTAGTGAGAAAAGTAATACACTTAATGAGCAAAACACTATTGAATAAAAAATAAACTCGATATAACATTAAATAATATTTGGCATTTCATTTTAATGAGCATTAGATTATGCATCAGTGATCAACATTAAAACAAGTTTAGCTATCAATATTCCATTATAAGCAAATTTTACAAGCGATGTGTATCTCATTATCATTGTATAATTGTAACACCCCTTGCTCGCCCTAAAAGCATCACATCACCAGCGCTCCTTAGAGGAACCTCCAAGCCTAAAAGAGCTAATTTTCATTGTTTGCTTCCAACTAGCTGGGTCCGGCATGTAACTTGGCAATATTTGATTTCCTAAAGTCAAATCTAAACCTGTCGTTGCAACTTGTCAAATATAACTTAGCTCCATGGCCACACGTCAGAGACAAAACTTACTCAATGAGCCACACACCCGGAGTCCAAATTAACATGCATAAAAACTTAAATCGGGTGCATTAGGCCTTACAATATCGAAACACAAAACATACAACACTACTTAACTTCATTTAC
>NCQU01054389.1:0-10051 GCA_002740485.1 Pereskia humboldtii | reverse complement strand
TTGTACTTGTAGCCTGGTCCTTCGGGACGGCGGTAATGCCTTAATCATTGGGTTCATCATATGTAATTAGATTATTGACTAATAGAGTTTAAACAGTGAAATGTGTATAGTGGGGCGTTACACAATATCCTCAATAAGCACAAGTTCATTAGCATGTGGGCTCAACTCATATCATCACATGTCATCACTCATATGTTTTAGATCTAACAATCTCCCCTTTTTGATGATGACAAATAATTGACGAAGAATGCATGTGTGATCAAACATTTTTCTTCCTATTTAACATTCATACTTTCTCTCCCCCTTTGTGTTCATTAAAAAAGATTGGGGATGAAAAGTATGGCATACATATACCATAAGGTAGATCACGTGCTTAAATTACGTAGGGTAGCGTCTACAATACTAAACATAGGAAATCATATGTTGATAATCATTCGGAGCTAATAGATCATGAAGGCTAATTACAATAATGTAAAAGAATTATTAACTCACTGATTTCAATTTTTGTCATGAAAAACACGCATAGAATCATGGGTGCAACCAATCAAAATGAACTTATCTCCCCCTTTTTTAAGCATAACTTGTAAAACTTATTATATAAAAATGACAATATCAACATGTTCAAATTAGCATAGGGGCTAGTGATAATAAGATCATATATTGACATATTGAAAATCATAACTATGAAAAGCACATGATAACACTTCTTAGACATGTAGCCATAGAGAGTTAAACTGAGATAAGTAAGCAAAGTTAGGCATGCATTTTCCAAGCATATTCTCCAATCAATCAATATGAATTCTTCTTTTTATTATGATAAGCAATACTCACACAAGGTTGATTGATAAATTCTTGTCCAAGGATATCAATTTAGGTAAGGTGACATGCATTTATAAGCATCCAAGATATTTAACATATCATGATGGAGTATGTACATTCAAGAAATCATGTCATATGAGCATAATGAGCATTCATGTTAATCATTAAAAAAAAAGTGAGATGGAAGGATCAAACCAAAATTGTGTTATTAATAAACACTATGATAGATGATGTTTAGAGTCACTGTTGGTGGATGCTATGAAGTGAATCAATCAAGACAATTGATATGCCTCTGATCTTATACTCATGCTTTAGGCCATCACTTTGATAAACACTCTAAATTGGATAAGATCAGGGGCTCTGATCTTGCTCTATCCTTCTTTACTATTACTCCCCCTATATCTTTCTAATTGTTCCATATTTTGCTTCATGCTTCATCATTATTTCTTTTCTCTGCCTCTTAGCAAACATGAAGTATTGTGACATAGATAATGCTCGAGCAAACTAATTTTTAAAAAGCATTTTGCAAACATTTAAAAGCATTTGTCCTACTAACCGAGTTGACCCATTGTTAGTCCCTTTTGAATAAGGAAAATCACCCTAGGTGGTGAATAGGGTGAGTAATAAGATTGTGGCACTTTTTGAAACTAATTGGATCAAACCAAACGACGATTGATAAATAACAGATATAAGCAAGGTTGAAACAATTAATCAAGATAAGTTCAAGCTAAAAGCTAGACAATGAAATAGAGTTAGGGAGTAGAAAGTCAGAGTAGGAACAGAGACACAAGGATTTTCGTGAGGTTCACCAAAATCAACCTTGGGCTATGTCCCCCCCAAGGTCCTTCCTTGACCGTTTGAGTTAACCAAATTACTATCACCAATGAAAGTTCAGCAAAAGTCCTCTGACTCCTTGCCTACAATGAGAGTTTTCTCAAGACACTCTGACAGGCCCAACTTATAGAGTTCCCCAACTCCCAAAAGTACACTGACCAACAAAAGCCTTACCGCTCCTTATTGTTTATAAAGTTTTCCATAAGTAATCTGCAATAGCTTGTACACAGTTCAGCAAGAGCAGCCTTGCTCCTTGCCAACAGATAGAGTTTTCTCAAGGCATTCTGATAAGCCCAGCTCCTAGAGTTCACACACACTCTCAGGAGGACAATACTAGCAGTACAGAGGTAATGTCTCTCACTAACTTTTGTCACACCAATAACACAGAGAACTGAAGGAGATGAAATGTGAAGGTCATAGACTTGGTACAATGTGCTAGTTTTTATAATAAAGTGTTGTAACCTTTTTCCTTAATAGTGGTTGAACCATTGGACGCAGATGATACAGCCGTTGTAGCAACTTTTAATCTCAGCCCTTCATTTGAAGTTGCGAAGATGATTCTGACTGCTATCTCAAGGAGTCTCCTTTTGGGCAAATCTTCTTGGCTCATGCTTAACCAACTTTTTCTATGAAGGGGCATGGTTTGCTATCGACCTTCTCACAAAAATAGTCATTTTTGTAGCTTTTGTGCCTTAATCTTTTGGCTAATCTGCTATGATCAGGTTAATCAAGGAGCCTGATAGAAAAGTGTCCTAGCAGCATTAATTGCTTGGTGTTGACAGCTAGCCGTTTCTGTAGCAGTTTTGAAATTCAACTTGCTTGGATGCTAGTGGTTGCTTTTCTTCATTGTCTTGATGTAGAACACTCCCTAATGTGATCAAGGGAGATTATATGATTAATCATCGAGAAATATGTCAAGAACAAGATTAAACAAAATTATTCTTTTTCATTAATGAATTTCATTCATGTTGAGACTAATATTGCTGGTGTAGTATCAGAGGGCTCCTTTTACCAGAGAATCAATTCATTAGTCAGTATCCTCAGTGAGCTTAAGCAATATGTCTTCAATTATGAAGTAAATATTATTGTAATAATAAAAATATTCTCAGCTCCTTGCGAGAGGACTTTATTTTGATGAGATTGCCTAGAATTGTTCATTCTAAGTGTACGACTAAGACGACCTCTATCAGATACATAACTCTAACTATGGTCATAATGTCTCTGACTTTATCATGTAGTCACTTTGACTAGACTCTGGCAGATCGTATTGCCTTTCATTAAAACTTGGCTCTGACTAAATTGACTCAACAATCTCCCCCTTTTCGATGAAAGGCAACTATGCTCATCAAAACTCAAGGTAGCATGGCCCTTTGTCAAGTACAATAAAACAGAGGAAGAAGATACAAACTCTCAACATCTCTAATGCTCCCCCTGAACTGGCCAATCTGATTGCCTCTGATGTTCGCCTTGAATTGGNNNNTCTGACTATCTTTGATGCTCCCCTTCATCGTGAACACCAAAAAAATGTAAGTGACACCAAGCAACACAATACAACACCAATGCATCAATATCATAGTGCTTCTCATCCTTTGACTTTCATCAAAAGGGAGGTAAGTGTGATGAAATGTGGGCATGAGGAGAGAAAAGATTTGCAAAAAACAATTGCTTCTCAAAGAAAACAATGACTTGTCATTAGAGAGGGAATGCAATTACATAAGGTAATGCCCTATACTCAAGAGGCCTACTTGCCAAAAAATAAATTCAACTAAGGAGTACAAAGATAGTCATAGAAGGGCAGTGTAAGGGCAAGAACTTAAACACAAATACAATAAAAAATAAAAGTAACCATAGTTGAGAGGGGTAGTTACATGCTTGAGATGGTGGTCTAAATGAAGTGAGTTAATAGAATGGAGGAGAGAATTAGAGAGAGAGAGAGAGAGAGAGAGAGAGAGAGAGATCATTTCTTAGAGGTTAAAAGTGCAAGAGTAGAGGTGGACTTGGTAGGGCTTGGAGTAGGAACGCCAGTAGAGGCAGGAGTAGTCTCAGGAAGTTCCTGGCCCTTAATTTCTTTGATCTCCCCTGTAGAGATAACTGTACTGCTGTTTGACCCTCCAGGAGGCCTTCTTCGTTCATAATAGGGAATGCCTTCACCTTTTCTTTTAGATCAGTAATCGGAGGTTGAAGACCTACACCTCACATCACTGAGCCTTGACACCTCTGACTTCCAGATAGAGAAAGAGATCATTTCCTAAAAGTTGAAGGTGCAAGTGTAGAGGTGGATTTTGCAAGGCTTGGAGTAGGAACACCAATAGAAGTAGAAGTAGTCTTAGGAAGGTTTGATGACGTATAAGATGGCTTGTTGGCAGAGTCCTTGACGGGGTTTGTCAAAGGCTCTAGTTTGTGGTCCTTAATTTCTTTGGCTTCTCCTATAGAGATAAATGTATTATCGTCTGACCCCCCCAAGAGATTCTTCTTTATTGGAAATGGTGAGTACTTTCACCTTTTCTTCCAGATCAACTATTTAGGCTTGAAGTCATGCACTGACATTACTAAGCCTTGACACCACTAACTCCTTCCTGTTTATCACTGCAATGAGTCTTGACATTTCACTTTGGAGGAGAGCAATCAGAGTATCTGACATCTCAATGCCAATGTGATGTCCCAACTCTGAATTCTTGCTCACTGAGGCAGTGTTTTTCCCTTTGTTTGATAGATCATTAGGATAGATCCACTTGTCTCTAGCTTTCTCATACTATAGGTTGATCACAGCAGTTTCATTGATGATGTTGAGGCATTCTCTGACAAGGTCCTTCTCTGAAGAAGAACATTGAACCTCTTGAAGATGAGAGTAAGGAGATTTGTGTAGGGAAGGGGAGAGTTCCTTTCGAGGTGGTCGGTGGTTATCCTATCCCTGTAGGACAGAATCATACCAGGAAGAGTGAGGGCTTGAACATTGGGGTTTTCCCTAGAAAACTCATGGGGAAGCAAGGTACGAATTATAATGTACTCAAGAATCCTTGCCTCAGAATGCAAGGCAATGTAGGACAGACCTCTTCTTTAGGATCCTGCTATATTTTTCTGAAAATTTTGTAGAGGCTTCAGACTCAGAGAGGGTGTAGAGGTTGGATTTTTATAGTAGTTGATCCCCAACCATTCCCTGAATTCATTTATGGTGAACTCAATTTGACTAAAGAGAAGTAATAGCCATCTTCTTCAAAAAATTCTTTCTTAAGATTGACATAAGACGTCATCACACACTCAACATAGACTTCGTCTCCCAATTGAAATATTTTCTCACAGCTTAGAGACTCTAGTTTGGACCAAAAGCTAAATCCACTATTTTTGAAGAATTCTAGGTCAAGGTTCTCATAGACTACAAAGGTACGACTTTCAAAGGAGGGATATCTACCTATCCCAAACTTTGTGAAGTAGAAAGATGGATACTTTGTAGGGATGCAGGCATAGTTTTCCTCACCTTTTCCTTTCTCATCTCTAGTACGAGACCCAGACAACGATGGAGAATTGCGACAAGTCATATCAATATTTATGGGCAGTGACTCTCGGTGACCTCTAGCTCCCCTTATTCTCTTTGAAACTGGGTTAGAAGCTTCTCTTAGCGCTGGTCGCTTAGAGGGGCTTTGTTTGTTGCCAATTGTGGTAGAATGATTTGAGGGAGAGTGGAGTAGAGCGGTTAGGGTTTGCTTTTGGTTTAAAAAGAACTTTTCAAATAAGGAAGCAATGATAGTGGCATGAAAATGTGATGAGTGATAAGATGTAAATTTAAGAAATGGGTGTGCTAAGATAGTTGGAGAGATAAATGAATGGAAGCACATGTAATAAATACCCAACAGTTATAAGTGGTAAATGAACTCTCATTTCAAAAGGTAAACCATTTCAATTAAATTTAGTTTTGAAAAATTTGAAATCCATTTGAGGGAAAATTTAAAATCATTCACCCGTAATTGCTAATTATTAGTTAATTGGAATCATGGGTTGAAATGCCCCAAAATTTACTGTACTTAACCAAGAGTCTAGAGACCGTCAGTTGCAACTTTTGTCTCTAATTGGGATAAGTGTAAGAGTTAGGTCAGTGTCCTTAACCATTTCTTTGATCATCATTCCTGCATCAGACTCAATGTGTTTCGTCCTTAAGTGCTGTATAGGGTTCTTGGTTATGTTGATGACACTCATATTGTCACATCTGAGTGGCACAACTCTGTAATTGATACCAAGGTCTCTGAGTTATTGTGACATCTATAGCAATTGAGCAAAGCAAACTCCTACTGATATGTATTCTGCTTCTATAGTGACAGAGCTGCTGAATTTTGTTTCTTGGAGTGCCATGCGACAAGTGATTGTCTTAGAAATTGACATGCTCATAATGTGCTTTTTTTTTATCTACTTTGTATCCTACATAATCAACGTGAGAGTACCCTGCCAGTTCAAAGTTATCTGCTTTTAGATTCCAGACTCCCAGAGTTAAGGTCCCTAATAAATATCTAAGAATCCTCTTTACTGCACTAAGGTAGGATTCTTTCGGGGCTAACTAAAACCTGGAGCATAGCTATATGCTGAACATGATGTCTGGTCTGCTTGCTGTCAGATATAGTAGTGATCCAATCATGCATCTGCACATTTTGTCAGAGACTGCTTATCCACTCTGATCATTGTCAAGCTTATAGGTGGTTGACGTTGGAGTTTTGGCTGGCTTTCTGTGTGTCATATTGAACTTCTTGAGCAACTCCTTGATATATTTTGATTGGCTTATAAGGATCCCCTCTTCACATTGCTTGATTTGTAGTCCAAGGAAGAAGTTCAATTCTCCCACTAGACTCATCCCAAACTCTTTGCTCATGAGATCAGAGAATTCCTTGCACAACTCATGTTTAGTGGCTCCAGAAATAATATCATCAATGTAGATTTGTAAAAGTAAGAAATCTTTATCTTTATCCCTTATGAATAGGGTATTATCAATTTTGCCTCTCTTAAACCCATAATTTAGTAAAAAATTGCTTAGTCTTTCATACCATATTCTGGGGCCTTGCTTAAGACCATAGAGAGCTCTGTGTTGTTTGTGTACATGATCAGGCTTCTCTAGGTCTTCAAAACTAGGAGGTTTCTTAACATACACCTCCTCTTGTAGGTACCCATTAAGAAAGATACATTTCACACCTATTTGTAATTTAGTATTCACGAATGATGCAAATGCAAGTAGAAGTCTAATAGCCTGTAGTCCAGCTATGAGGGCCAAGGTCTCATCACAGTCTATTCCCTCTAGTTGATTATAACCCCTGGCAACAAATCTAGCTTTATTCTTAACAAATGTTCCAGCCTCATCTAGTTTGTTTCTAAACAACCATTTTGTTCTTATAATTGGGTAGTTCTCAGGTCTAGTGGTTAGAGTCCAAAACTTATTTCTTTAAAATTGATTGAGTTCCTCTCGCATAGCCATAGTCTAGTCAGGGTCCTCAATAAGGGACTCTTAGGTTAAATAAGGGATACAAATGAATGAAAAGCACATAAATTTTTAACTGATGACCAAGTTCTTACTCCACTGTGAATGTCAGATATTATGTTTTCAATCTTAGGCCTCATGATTATGCTCTTGTGGTTGGCTCTAACTTAAGTTCTTCTGAGCCACAAGTTGTATTTCTTCTTCTTCTTCATCATTAGTGTTCCTGCTTAGCCACAGTTCTTGAAAAGAGGATGAGTTGATATGTCCATTGTTGTTTTCATCAAAGACAACATCAATGCTTTCTTTAATAATTTTGGTGTTCTTTACTGTGGGATAGGTACGCCACAAATATACCTTCTTCACTATTGGCATCAAACTTTCCAAGATTGTTCTTACCATTATTGTGAATGTAGGATTTGCTCCCAAACACCTTGAAGAAAGATATGTTTGGTGCCTTTCCCTTGAACAGCTTATACGGAGTTTTCTTTAGGATCGATCTGGCCATGTCTTCAAGAGTTCTGTTTTTCCTTTCAACTACTTTGTTTTGTTGAGGAGTTCTTGAAGCTAAGAAGTTGTGAGATATTCCATGTTTTTCACAATATTCAACGAAGCGTTCTTGATCAAACTCGCTTCCATGATCGCTTCTGATTGATGTCACTGTTAGACCCTTTAACACCTGCAATTGTTTGATTAGTTTGATAAACTCTCTGAAGGTTTCAGTTTGGTCCTCTAGAAACAGAGTCCATGTGTATCTGGAGTAATCATCAACAATAATAAATACATATATGCTACCTCCTACACTTTGAATTCTAATAGGTCCACACAAGTCCATATATAACAATTATAAGCATCTGGTGGTTGATACGCAGTTGATTGATTTGAAGGATGCTCTGATTTGTTTTCCCTTGACACATGCATTACAGACTCTATCCTTGGTGAAATTGTGTTTACAGAGTCCTATGACTAGTTCATGTTTTGAGATTTTATCAATGGTGTGCATGTTTACATGACCTAATCTTCTATGCCAAAGCCAGCATTCATCATGATTTACCTTAATACAAGCAAGATTCTTTGATTTGATGTCATCTAGACATACAACATGGGTGTCACCTATTCTAGGCCCAATAAATGTGACTCTACCAGTGTCAGAGTTGATAAAATTGCCTCTAGATGTGGATATGTCTGGAGATGTTATCAGAGTATGAGTACCCATGGTATCTGTGTGGATGTTTAGAGTTATGGTGACTTCTCCTGAAGCTAGAGGCTATATTATTCCGTCTATGATACTTGGACCTTTATTACTCCTTTCAGAGTTGTGATTTACATGGTCTTTGTTGATGTTTCTAGAGTGTCCCTGACTTCTTCTGAAGTTAGCACCTCTCTGACGTCTAGTAAGATAGTTAGGATCCCTTTGTTCTCTCTAAAGGCTTCTTGAGGCTCTGAGCTCAGTAGCTCTGGAACTCTCAGGTGTGTATTGATCATTGACATGTGTACTTCCCTTTACAAAGAGGTTTTCATAAACACTTTTTCTATTTGAGGGATCAAACACATTGTGAACCAAGAAGCCTTTCCAAGTTTTTTGCTTAGTTGTGCATTTTGAAGGAGTTTTTGAAATATTCTCATTTTCTTTCTTCAAACATTCAGCTTCACTCTGAGCAATATAAACGTTTTTGATGAAATGTTCACAGAGATGATAGAGAGATTGTTGTTCCTTTAATGCAGCTTTTGGATATCTTTTCAGATCATCAACTTCTCTGTTAGAGTCTCTGAGTTTTGCTGAAAGTTCTTCACATACTTCCAGTCCATAAAGCTTTTGAATTTCGAAAATGTCTTTTTCTTTTTCAAGAGATTCAAGTTTTTCATGAAGGCCCTTGACTCGGGCTTGGTGAGAGACTTCACTACTCACCCCGTGGACAATAAGTCCAATAAAATCTTCTTTGGAAAGAGATTGAAGTTGAAGTTGCACATGTTCGAAGGGTGATGGCTCGAATTCTTGTCTAACCAGCTCCATATCAACTTTTTTGGCTCTTTCTCTAGCTCTCATTTTTGTCAAAGTTGTTGTCAGAGGGCTAACTTACGATGAGGCCTAGATTAGCTATTTCTTCATTCTCATTATCCTCATTACTAGAGTCATTGTCACTCTATGTTGCTACAATTGACCTCTTTTGTTTGAACTTCCTATTTTTGGTGGATTTCTTGAGATTTGGACAATCATTCATCATGTGCCCTAATTGTCCATAACCAAAACATGTAATGTGATTGTCAGAGTTTTGAGATAGAGGTTTGTTACCTTTTAGTCTGGATGAGCTTCCTTTTGTGAATTTCTTGTAGTCAAAATTTTATTTCTCAAGAAACCTCTTAAACTGCCTAGCAGTCATAACCATTGCTTCTTCTTCTTTAGAGATTTGATCTTGGTTGTCAGAGTCATCCTTGGTGGCCTTTAGGGATGCTCCTCTTCTTGGTGGATCTTCTTATTGTTCTTAAAGATGGATCTTATGGGTGAGTAGCTTCCCAAGAAAATCATCAAGTTATAGCCTCTTGAGATTTTGGGCTTCTTCAATGGCCGTTATCTTTGGTCCTCACTTGGACCTGGGAAGACATATCTATATTTTCCTGACCATTTCATGATTTGAGTAGGTTCTTCTAAGTGATTTGAGATTGTTTACAACCTCTGTGAATCTTGTGTACATTTCTTTGACATATTCATTTGGGAGCATCTTGAAGAGTACATATTGATGAACATAGATGCTTATCTTGGTTTCTTTAGCCTGACTGGTTCCTTCATATTTGGTGGCCAGTGTGTCCCATATCTCCTTCATAGTCTCGCAGGCTGAGACTTTGTGGAACTCATTTGGATCGATTACACACATAAGTATGTTCAGAGCCCAGTGATTCTTCTGGTTTCTGGCTCCTTCTTCCTCTGTCCATTCATGTTCTTCCTTT
>NCQU01052865.1:0-10549 GCA_002740485.1 Pereskia humboldtii | reverse complement strand
TTTAAGAAAGCAATTTTGACATCTAGTTGATGTACATACAGGCCACGAATTGATGCAAGCTAAGTTCTATAAGAGATCTAATAATGGAAATCTTAGTCACAGGAGAATAAGTATCAAAATAATCAATCTTCTTCTTGCGGTTATAATCTTTAACCACTAATCATGCCTTATATTTATCAATTGAACCATCAACTTGTGCTTCTTCTTAGACACCCATCTACACCCAATAGGTTTACAGCCGCTGGGAAGATTAGTCAAAATCCATGTTCTATTGTTAAGAATAGACTCAAGGTCATTATTAGTTGCCTCTTTCTAGAAAATTGCATCAACAGATTTAACCTTATCATAAGTTTTGGGGTCTTCTTAAGCAATATACACAGTAACAAATTCTTCAAATAATATGTCATGCTCAGTCAAGAAAGCAGTAATAAAAATCATGACCAAAGCTTGTTTCTTTCCTAGCTCTTTTACTCCTTCTAGGTTCAATTTCATGCTCAACATCTTTAGGAAGAAAAGATGCAATACATGTAGAGAAGAATGTTGCATTTGGATCACAAGATACAACTTTCATAGGAAATATATGCTCAAAAAATTCAACATCTCTTGCCTCAGTAATATTACCATGCATATAATATCCATTCACAACTTTAGTAGTAAATCTATATGCAGCACTTTGATATGCGTAATCAATAAATAGTCATGAAAAGTTTTTTTGTCCAATTTATCTCTTTTGAAACAAGGTAATCTTACTTTAGCAAGACACCCCACGCTTTCGAGAGTTTTAGGTTAGGTGGGTAACCTCAAGCTCATATAGGTCTTGTCCAACTTCTTATGAGGCATACGACTTAACACATAACAAGTAGATAAGATAGCCTCCACCCACATATTATCAAGCAACTAAGAACTAATTAACACAACATTCATCATATTTTTCAATGTTCTATTTTTTCTTTCGGCTATGCCATTCTGTTCAGGTTCATAAGGGATAGTTCTTTCATGTGTTACACCATTAGCTTCACAAAATTTCTTAAGAGAAATAGGATCATATTCACCTCCTCTATCACTTCTTAATCTTTTGATTTTCCTGTGAAGTTGTTTTTCAATCAGCTTTTTGTATTTTATAAAATCTCTTCTGCCTCATCTTTGAAATTTAGGAGATAGACCATGGTATACCGAGAGTGGTAATCTACAAAGGTAATATATTTTACCACTTGTGCTCATATGGTTATTGTAATCTTCTAGATCACTATCAACTAATTCAAGAAGTTTAGTTTGTCTCTCAATTGATTTATAAGGCTCTTGTGGAATTTTGGTTCAACTCATACTTTACATTTAGTAAATTCATCATTAGACAGATTAGGAATCAAGTTAAGTTGTTTTAGCTTTTTAATGGAAGCAAGATTCACATATCCTAATCTTGCGTGCCATAAATCAAGAGACTCGACAATATAAGCAGAAGAGGATCCAACGTTTTCATTTATTTTCTCATAGACAACAGCAAGAACAATAAAACCATTATTGTTAGAAATTTTCCCCCACAAATTCCCCATTTTGGGTTTGCACAAGATGATCAGTATTAAAAGTCAGTCTGAGACCAACCTTCATAAGCATGCTCCCCGAAAGCATGTTTCTATGCATGTCAGGAATATATAAAACATTAGTAGGAGAAAGAAGTTTTCCAGAAGTAAGTTTGAGAGAAATCTTCTCTTTCCCCAGAATGGGAGCAACAGTTGATTTCCCATGAAGACATTCTCTCCATCATTAACCTTTTCAAAGAAATGGAATAAGCTTCTATTGGCGCAGATATACTTGGTGGCTCTGGTGACTATCTATCCACTCGACTGAGTTATCAATAAGGTTGGGCTTAGATGCTACAACAACAATGATGTCAGATTCGACAAGATGCGCTTGAGCTTCCTTCTTGCTCTTGTAATCCTTTGCCTTATGACTCGGCTTGCCACACTTATGACACTTCCCTTGAAAGTTGTACTTTATCATTTGAGGCTCGAAAGGGCTTGATTGAGGACACTTGCCCTTACTCTTGAATCCGTCATTGTTAGAGGATTTCGATTGCACCGTATTAGCTTAGAAGAATTAGGATTGTTTATAACCCCTTTGTCTTTAAAACAATAGTCTTCCTCAATTTTCAGGAGGCCGACCAGCTGCTTTAAGGTCAGGTCAGTTTCTTTATACATGAGTTGATTCCTATACTCCTTCCATGAAGGGGGCAGTTTTTCAATCAGAATAATAGCAAGAGTAACATCACAAATTTCAAACCTCAGAAGCCATAGTAGCACATAGATTTTCTTACTCACAAATTTGATCTATTATAGGTATATCATCTTCAACCTTGACATTAAGCTACTTACTAACAAAATTTTTCATAGAACCCGCATAATCACTCCCATACATCTTTTTAAAAGTAGACCAAATGCCATGAGTAGAATCAAACTTCATATAAATATCAAGGAAAGCATTGTTTATGTAATAAAGTGACATGCCTTTACAAGTTCTGTCATCCTTAGCAAATTTATCTTCATCCTCTTAATATTAGCATATAAGATTCTTAGGAAATTTCTTCTTCCCATGTGGTATGTAAGCAACTTCTAATTTGTTGAAGATAAAACTTCATTCTAGTAGAACATCTCTTATAATTCTTCCTATCAAGAGGTTCAAGTTTAGACATATCAGGAATAGTGATCTTGTTGATTACCATGATTGAAGTATAAAAATCACTTCTAGATTGTTCAAAATATTGGACAACAATCAAAGCAAACAGTAGAAAAGATCTTACTTGAATAAGGGAGATATCAGAGGCAGCTAGAAATACACCAAGGAGCTAGAAAACCTAAGTCCAAGAAACAGAGGAGCAAGTCCTCAGGGATCAGCAACACAGTGAGGGACTTGAAATCCCAGGTCCAAGAGCACCAGAAGCTAAGAAGCTAAGATCAGAAACATTGTGGCGTAGCGTAGACCACTGTCCTGAAAGTGATTTCACCTAAGCAAGGACTCTCTTATGGAGGTCGCTCCCTAGGATTACACGGTTTCTGGCAAATCTTCTGCACTCTTAATTAGCTGGTTGGAGTTAAATGATCTTACCCAAACTAGAAAACAACAGAGAAGGAGATGAAGAAAAGAGGAAAATTTTCTATGTATAATATAAAGAGATAATTTTCTATATATCGTATGAAGAGAACCTGAAGCAATTTATAATCGAATTTGCAAAAGCTAAAAATACTTTGGGAAAACAAGCGTTGAAATTAATAGCTCGTTTAGCGTTCAATCAGTTCTGGGAAGATAAAAATTAGATTTGCAAATCAGAAAAGTTTTGTAAATAACATTGCCAGTCAAACTAGCTGTTAAATAATTTTGAGGATATTAATTGCGATTAGCAATAAAAAGGTAAAAATCCAACCCACGCCCTCGTGTAGCCAGCCAGCAGTGCGTACGTTGGTCTTCCAAGGCAACCCTTGGCTTTCTTATTCGAAGAGGTTGAGAGAGCTAACATCTAAAAAGCACATTTCCCACTTTAATCTTGCCATGTGAGACACTTTTTCTCTCTCTACAAAACGAGACATCTTTTCCATGGGTTTACAATACATTGATACTTTTCCAACATGGAAATGGATTAGAAGTCCAACTAATTGCGGCAAGGCTTCCAAGTATGTCTGCTATAGATGAAGACTGAGCATCTATATTAGGATATTCTATTAAAAAAGTTTGTTACAGATCATCACTCTTGTCATGGCTCGGACACGAAACGACTAATCTGAAAATAAAAAAATTGCTTGATAGAATTTAAATTTTTTCAATTAGATTATCCAAATTTTTCATTGGATTTGTCTCGATTTTTAATTTTAATTTTGGTCTTCTGATTTTCACATACACTGCTAAGCCTACTAGCTTTGCTAAGGGGGCCGTTCATTACTTTCGAATTATATATAGGTAAATTTTTGTGAACTATTTACAAATATTTGAATTTGAACTCCGTCCATGTTGATTTTTACGCCTTATATACATATGAAAAAATGATATGAGGGATACGTTTGAGTAGTGGGTTCAAGTACTGACTTAGTCTTTGTCGAAAACAGTGTTTAGAGCAGTATTTAACATTTTGACCAAGTCAAAATACTAATTAATCCAATATTAGTGGTTCAACTAACTAGTATTGAAACTACCGTTTTAAGTAGCATACAACATTTTAAGTAGTGTTCGCCAAATGCTAAGAAAATCAAATTTTGACAAAGTAGCATCTCCTTTTTTTTAAAAAAAAAAAGAATACCCTTCATTAATTTTTTTATTTTGAATTATTCATGTTGTTTTTTTATCAATGTAAGATAATCAACTAACCCAATAACTAAAACTAGCGAACACATTTTCTTCTATGATTTAGTTAAACAGTTACAACTTACACGTTAATAAATAAATTTTAACAACTACCTCCTAGTAAAACCGTTGTCTGCTGTCCAAGTTACAATTTGGTACTCAAACAGATAACTTAGTAACTTTGCCGAACATAGTCTTAGCAGGTCTATCTAATTTCAACGATTGAGAACCATATGCTATAAATTTGCATTATTATAATAGTAGCAAAATTGGCCTCAAATAATTCTCCACTATGTACAAAGAAATTCTGTGGCCGCAAATCAGGTAAGTCTGATTGTGTGAATCAGTTTGTGTGGGTCCTCAAATTCCCCTCATTATGGGCAACCCTTCTCTGTCTCTGCATGCCCACGTAATGAGGCAGATGTGGCTACACAGTACATGCATTTAATGATCTTTTGGTTGCATCCCACCTAGACCTAGCTAATTAATTTGTATTCAATCATTGATTTTTTCTGTTACTACTGAAAACTTAAATGTTGCTATGATTACGTGAAGGATTTAAATGTAGTTCTAGCACGAAAGTAGTATAAACAAAATTTCAAGAACGAAGGAAAAAGGTGTTTGGACAGTCGTGTATGTTTGAGTTCATCATTACACGTTTTATATGCATAACAAGTGTTAGCAACAGTAGGAATGAGTAAAACTAGTGGATAACTCTTACCATAATAAAAAAAATTGAAGTAGGGGGTTTGTGAATTGAAAGGGGTTTGATTGTAGGTGGGTTGAATTTGCATTATGTGAGTTGGTTGTAGTCTTGTAGGTGGTTTATGTTTTGGTGACTCAGAGTTTTCAAATATTGGTAAATTTTTTGAATTCGTTAAAATTTTATATAAGTTACTGATATATTAGACTTTTTGGTAAATTTTGGTAGGAGGTAAAAGTCTTTTATAGGTTTTTTTTTTAAACACAAATTATTAAGTGATATTGTCTCACATAAAAAAGATATTGTAAGGTAAACTTTTTTTAATGTGACTTTTTAAATAGTTGGGAGCGACTAATAAATGATTGCAGAGCGACATTTTAATTCTATCATGACTAATTGCACACCCATATATGAATATTAATTATTCCTGTAATTATTGAAAGTTATAAGATTTCTATCTTACAATATCTTTTAAATCTATAAAAAAAAAAAGGGTGAGCTGGTCTCATTTGAGACCTACTATTATTTTTAATTCTGGATATTATATGGATTTCTCTTGATCAATTAATCATATGCAAATTGTAATATAATACATATGCTATTTTCCAAAATTTTTGCAATATCAATTCAAATTCAAGCAAAACATTCCCATTAATAAAGTATAACACTCACTTTTTTCTTTTCATGTGGGACAATTTACTAGACGAAAGCGACTAGTCAAGTGACCAACAAAATATCAACGTATAAAAATAAAGTTTTGTACAAGTGAATTATACTTAGTAGTGTAGCCTATACATTAAGAAACTGAATATGAAATCCCCTTGAGGCGGATAGTCCATGGTGAGTTTAAAAGCCTAGCATTAAGCGCTTGATGTGTTCTGAAGAGCAAAGTCGGTGGACATCGTACTTAATTGTGCAATTTTATGGCTCCTTGTTATAAGGCGGCTGTATAATGTATGCTTTTCGCTCTAAATATTTGATCAACCGTCCAAATTAAACTCCATGTTTGCGAACCAAATATATGCCTCTCACCTAACAAAATTAATTAACTGGACAATCTGCTAGTTGTGGCATCATGTCAATCAAAATAATACACAAAAGTTTCATTAAATCACGATTCTAGTCCATATCCATGAATCACATGCGTTAGCCTCTCTAAGAATTATGTATAGTATATCACATCAAATTTCGCTATTATTTTTGGCAGAAAATTGTATATGATAATATGAGCAAAATCTCATTTCAGGAATACTAATTCTTATATAAGACCGTCTCGCAATTGTTTATTGTGAGACGGCCTACATAATAAGGGTGTTATTTTTTTCTAAAAAATAAATAATTGCCGTCTCATAATAATTTTGCGTGAGAATGTGTCATATAAGACTTATTGTTCAGGAAATTAATACAAGAAGAATCGTATGATAAACTTAGTCGACCTCTACTATCGCCAATTAATTTTATAATGAGCCCTTACTTAAGTATATTATGATTTTTTGATCGACTGGACTTCCATCTTAGATCTCCCAAATAATATTTGAATTAAGTAAACAATGCAACAACAATAATAGTAACAATTAAATACAAATTCAGAACATTGTCTTTTTGAATTAGTACAATTTAAGACAATTCTGAGAGATTAGGAGATGATAATTGAATCCTAAAATAAGTCTAATGAAAACAAAGGTCAATTATATAGAAAGAAAGTCGAGACTGATAATACAACCAAATATAAATTGAGAATATTATGCTAATTGAAATAATCTAATTTAAATGAATCGTAACATGTAAGAAGAAAGTAGTTAAATCATTGGAGTCATAAGACTATGTCATACTAGTAAGCACCTCTACATGTGAATCTTGTCAAATTTAAGTTGCCAAAATCTAGTATTAGCCCTTAAATCTCTACTAATTAGCAGGAAGCGTTCAGGGGCCAATGGGCTCGTACATAGAGGTTTGTGCATGTAACCCACCAACCCCTCCAAACCCCCTCTTATCTATATGAGAAACTTTTTTTAAGTTTGGAAAATTTTTTTGTACATATGTGCGCTTGTACATGTACACGTGTGTGTCATGCAAAAGTAAAGAATGAATGCAAATGTGATTTCAATTCACTTTTTTTAACAGTAAGTTCTAAAATTTCATTCGTTTAAACTAATTTAAAAATACAAGTTAGACTTGATGCAGTAATTTAAATAACCCAAATTTAATACTTTTAACAAAAGTACGTAATTAAAACTTATAACATATATGTTATGAATAAACTAAAAAGACCAATTTTACCCAACATTTTAGATTAAATTATGATACCCTGTATAAAATAGTGGACAATTAATACTTTTTAACAAGTTGAGCTTTGAAATCTAACGTCCATTGAAAGTATGCGATGAACAAAGTGGTGACATCCAAACCTTACACCTCACCTACCGGGACTACTAGCAGAATACGGGGCTCAGCGAGTAAAGCCGTAATTTCACCAATGCGAGAGACGTACTACGTCGGCAAGAAGCCACGAGGCTGACGATGACAAACGAAGAGAATTAATGATGGAGCTGCCTGCAAATCACAAGGAATTTCAGTTTTACTTGAAAGAAACAGGGCCACCACTCGCCAGGCATATCTCACTATCACTAAAACATATCGAACGCATTCCTAGCTGCCTTAACTTTCTTTATTTCCAAAAGCTTCTCCTATTTTTCTTCCTCTTTCCGTTAACTGAGAGCAAAATGCCACACTACGCTATTTACAAAATGAAAAAAAAAAAAAAAAATCAATGAGTCTTGCCCCATGTAATCAGTTCATTGTAATATTTTTGCTCATTAAAGATAATTTGCCTAACAATAATAGTTTAATTTTTTTTGATGGAAAAAGAAAGTTCATTAATAAAAAGCCATACGGCATCTACAACGATAATTTTCTGACAAGAATAAATCTAAAATATCAAGACAGATCTCTATTTCAACAAAGTTAATTGTAAATATACTTCCGTCCGGCTCTATACTTGCAGCATCATTCTAGCCACAAACCACGTTCTTCGACTTCACTTTGTTTTTCCCGAACGTCGGCGAGCTATTGTATAACTTCATAGAACAGGCATCTGTGTGATATAATAGATCTAACTTGAAGGAAACATCATCTTGATCGACCAATATGAACTTCCATTGTTGAATCATTTTTAGTCAAACCCAATAAAACGAACTAATAAACCAGAAAAATACTCTCTAACTAACTCAGCAACCTTGATGGAACTTGCACAAATAGGCAAGAGAAATAATAGTTTATTTGTCTCTACCGAAGGAATGTAGCCTCTTCAAGATAGAAATGACAATAGGTCGGAATCGGATTGAATATCTAGACATTCAAATCCAATCCACTTAATAATCGAATTTGAAAATCCGATCCAAATCAGACTCTGTCGAATCAGATGCTAAATCTAATTCGGTTCAGATTCGGATCGGATTAATAATCGAATTTGCACAATTTTTTCTTTCCAACCTTGTTTTTCTCACTTGTAAATGTAATGTTAAACACCTTTTCATATCAGAAATTTCAATATGTTAAATTAAGAAAGCATTGGGAAAAAATAATGCAAAGTCACTCAAGTGAGAAAGGGATAGACAGTCATAGCATTCCTGGAAGGACAGAAGAAAATACAACTTTAATTGATAAAGAGAAGGAATCTAAAGGAGATTGGAAAGAGAGAGAAAACTAATTAACAAAGAAGAGAGTATTGCATACAGTGTGCGGACCTTATGTAGATTGTTTTAGGATTAAAATATTAAGATTTTTCTAAATTCAAAAAAAATGAAATTATAAAAAAAATATCAGATCAGATATACCATCCCTCAAATCCGATCGGATCGGAGTCGAATTCGAATAATTTTTATCGAATTTGAATCGGATTATTTTCTTTTGAATTTCAATCGGATTATTTTACTCTCATCGAATCGAATTTACATTGAATTCAGACCATACTGCCATCCTTACTTAGAGGACATCCAATAAAACTCAAGGAGTACGAACGTGAGCACTCCAACTTTGGGCCATCTTTATGTAGAATCCTTAAAGGTTTAAGAAAATATCACAGCCCATAAAGACTGACCCAACAAAGAAATTTCAAATTACTACCTTCCACATTTATACAACAAAACCCACCAAACGCCCTCTATAGCAACAACAAAATGTAGGGCGTTAGACCTACCACTAGCACAAGATCAGTCAAGATTACCACAACAAATAACACCACCCAAAAAAACACAGTTCTAGAAATCTACGACTTAAATTTACAAATCCAAACTACCAAGAGTTAGTTGACTCAGTCACACCACACCTGCCTTCCATTTGCAAACGTCCGGCAAGCAATGGACCGGGCCCGGTTACTACACCCTACGCTACTAGGCCCAAAGCCCAAATACAAAAATTTACGAATCCAGACTAAACTAAACTAATCCTAATCCAAGCACATTTGATTTGAGAGTGATCATTTCTTGTCGTAGGTCATGTAATTAGACACCGCCTTACTCCCCTCGGCAATGGCATGCTTGCCGAGCTCGCCGGGCAAGACGAGCTTGACCGCACCTTGGATCTCTCTGGAAGTCATCGTGCTCTTCTTTCCATACATATTCAATCTAGAAGCTTCCATGGCAAGCCTCTCGAACATGTCGCTCATCAGGTTGTTGACCACCATCATGGCGTTGGACGATATCCCCATTCCGGGGTGCACTTGTTTCAACACCCTAAACACATACCTCTTATACCCTTCTCTTCGCTCTCCCATACCCCTCCTCCCTCTTCTCGTCTTTCTCTCCCCTCCTTCCTTCCTCGGCTTTTTCATCTTCTCTTGGGCCCCGCGTTGGGCTGATTTGGGCCTTCCACGCTTCCTGGGCTGGGCTGGCGCCTCTTCTCTTGGAGGAGTCGAGATTTTGTCCAACTTGGGCTCTTCTAGAGGGAATTCTGGCTCTTGGGTCTCTGTATCTTGGGCTTGGGCTTCTTGTTCTTCTTGGGGCTCGGAGTCGCCTTCAAGAGGGATAGACTTGAGAGTGGTGGTTTCCGTTTGTTCTTCCCTAATCTTATTAACCTCCTCCACAACCTTGGTGGTCTTCACCACCCTCCTCCCTCCTCTCTTCGGAGCCATTTTCTCTCTCTAAAACTTTTACCCTCTGTTTGGCGAGAGTGGGATAGTATGTGATGAGTGAATGTGGAGGCTGTAAATATGTAGCGGAAAGAGAAGGTTCTGGGAGGTGGCACGTGGAAGACACTTGGCGAAAAGGTGTTGCTACGTGGCCGGTAAACGTAAAGCAGCAGAGTGTTCTGGAGGATGACTAAGTTAAAAATGTACAGTACTTCCTTTATTTTCTCTTTTTATTTAAGGAAACACAATCGAGTAGAGACATAAGTGAGTGGCGAGCCGGCGGAGTGAGTCAAAACGGGGGAGCAATAGAGAATGTTGAAATTGCATGTAATCGGCCCATTGATAGACCTCCTGGCGGTGGATGTTTAAGTGCTTCCAAACCATGGATTTGC